>JABFIG010000119.1:0-75134 GCA_017139545.1 Ambrosiella cleistominuta | reverse complement strand
TTTTTTTTTTTTTTTTACAAAGCCCATTGGTGGTGGTTATAGAAAGAAAAAAAAAACATTCTCGGACCATCGCTGACAAGGTCTGCCGTACTGTATTGTCAAGTATTTAGGTCGCCTAAGAACAAAATCAAAAATCCGCGGGGACCCGAAACCCCCAGCTGAATCCTTATAGTTTATCATCCTCCGATTCTCCTAGAAACGCCCTCTTCTTTTCCTGCTCCGTTCTCTCTTCATTGCCACAAAAAGACAAGAGAGAGAGATAGAGCGACAATGTTCGTTTTCGTCCTGTGTATAGCATTGTTGTCTAAGCCCGATCTACTATTATTTTTGGCATCTTAAGTGAAACTGAACTTTGGTTCATTGTTCTTCTAGGGAATAAATGTGACGTCAACACCTTCCTTTCTTCTCTCAGGGTTCTTTTTCTTTTTGTCTTTCTACTTGTTGCTGTTTTTTTTTGTACTCACGCCAGCACTAACAAACTCAATTATCGCCATTCTTACAGATTTCGAAAATTTATTGAGTCAATACACCCTCAACCCTCTTTTTTTTTTTTTCGGAGGACACCGAACAATAACGTCATAGGCATTCTCTTGTACACAGTTTGGGGGGGGGGTCCTAGTCCAGATACTATCGTGTTGTGCCCGGTATGACCACTACTGCCACCACTGATAGAAAATCAATAGTTTAACCTTTGGGTAATTGATTACTCAGATGACCAGGTGCCGCACGAGATATCATAACATTGTGTGATTCAAGAATTGGCAAGGGGGTGGTAGTGGGATTACAGTACATGGGGGTCCCAGTGATCTTGGAGGATGGGGGAGGGGGCAAGTTCTAGGCTCTGGATAACTTATAGATTGTGATGGTTGAGGCCCTTAATCTGTTATTTGTGAATTACTGTTGACATTTCAGCCGTTAAGCCTTGTGGGATATGGGCTTGGTGGGTGATGGATGGGTGGCGGAAGAGGAGCAAGGATGGACGAGAAAGACAAGACAGACAGTGGGATGTGATATCATCGATTTCTCAGACGAGCTTTGGGCAGGACGAGGATAATGGATGGATAGGTGGATGGAGAAGCCTATTCAATGCATAAGGAGTTGTCAAATCACCGGGGGGAGCGAGGAGGGGAAGACAACCGAGAGAAGGTCGAGTGAGGATGAGGTATTGTAAGGGAGACAAAAAGGATCATCTATATGTTTACTGTGGTATATGTAAAGAGACCAGAATTAGAGGTGCAGAGCCAATGTGCTTGGCTCGGCGCTTGGCTATTTAGTAAACTATGGTGGTGTGGAGTTTAGGCTTGGCGCTAGGTTTACAGTATAGGGGCAGGATAAAAACAAGATCGGATAGGATAAGGTAAATGAACGAGAATCGGTTGATGTGCCAAGTTCAAGCCTGGGTTCGAGGGACCGACACATGACCACCACCTGGTCTTTTGTCCCAAAGATGAAATTTCCCGGGTTCTCAAGCCTATTGGCAAGATCAATTGAGTCAAGGTCGGTGATTGTCAAAAACTTGCAAGTGCAATGCAGATCACAAAAGACAAGAGAAAAATACTCGGGGTCTTGCAGATTTTCCTCTGCAATGATAAGGCATGCCGGACGCCCCACATGGTATGACTCGATGTGGAAAGTCAGTAGAGCTTGTGAGACAATTCGGAGATTATAAAACCCACACTTGACGCAGCTAAGAAGCGTACCTGCTTACAAGGGAAGATATCACCAATCTCCATCTTTTTTTTTCTTCGTGGAAATAAAATGAACCGAGAACAAATTAGACACGGGATATGGATGTTGGCGTTTTAGGGTTTAAGGTTATGTAGGGCGAGTGGGTGGTAAATTTTAGTATTCTGAGTAGTCACATTCTCTTTCTTTTGCTCACAAGATACAACCATTCAGCATCGGTTGGCTTGGAGAATTGCAATGCATTATCGGTTTGTGATAGATTTGTGGCGTGGATTCGCCTGAGAAATACCGACCCCCCTTTTTTCATAGAGTTGTATTTATCTCTTCTTGTTTCCACATCATAACTTACCGCTTTTCCAAATCGCAGCACCGTATAAATCGGTATAATTCACAAAGACAACGTACTTGTCGTGACATTGAAGATGAAAAGAGGGTTTCATGACTGTGCTGTAATACATATGTATAATGTTAAACAATAGATGCAGTCAGCTATTACATGTTATAATGAACACTAAACATTATAAAAGGACACTAAATGGTATAGATAAATATTTATATACATTTGTTGCCTTTGTGTTTGAGGGAACCTCATATTCCCAGAATAGTAAGTAGACTTACAAGTGATTCCAGCTGCCAACTAGAATGACCACGCCCGGCACAAGATGGTTCTGAAAATGTGGTTTAGACCCGAGAGGGTAGACAATTCCATTCCAGAGAAGCTAAACACATAGCCTCGGGAGATCGACCAAGATGGAAGCTGTCATTTTTGTGAAGTTGCTGGTTATTGACCGTTTTCCATTCCAGCCTGACCATCTAGATGTTTACCTCCGCATCCTATACAGTATGATATGGCCTGGTTGATGCTAAATGGAACAAAATGTCTGTGCAGGATCGCTGGGAGGAATTTTGTGCACGTTTGCTTTTATTTGAGTGCATATTTAGTGCATGATTTGGTTAACTGTGTCGTTTTTCTCTTTTACAGCGGGTCAAAGTCATGACATCAGTGGTCGTCCTGTCTACTGTAATGACCTCTATATAGGGCCTTGGGGTCACACTGAACTGACAGGTGGATGGGCAAACATGCAAGGAGTGCATGTCGAGATGGGGATTGTGTTTTTGTTTGCCTGCTTAGTAAAGAGGTGATGGGTGATGTCTATAGGGAGATAAGGAGACTACTGTATAACTGTCTATCCACCTGGTTAAATATAAGGCGGTGGTAACTGGTGGATGATAGGTGGGTGCAACGACAGATATCTAGATGGCCCTATAAGAGAAGAGGTGATTTCAGTGGCGGCGGATGGAAGCGTAAGGTATTAAATATGCAAGGTGGGGGATCTCTTTTTTCTCTCTCCAAAATAATATTTATTTGATTTGAACACAACGATATCAAATGGAGAAACAATCGAGGCTGTGGACAAACTAGGGTTTGGAAGCTCAATAACAACAAAAACAACCACTGTAACTTATACAGCCCAATCCATGATCAACGACTATAAGTCGACCATGTTTCGCCTCAAAAGTGTCGACGTCATGAGTAGAGCTTAAAATCCTCTGATCATCCACAATATATATTTATATTTCTGCCTCATCATTATTCGATGACTGGGGACGGACTGAGATATTTACTGTCCATCTGACTATCCTTTCATCTCCGTCTCTGTGAGCATCTATCTGCACAATCGGCAATTTATGTTATCATCATGATGAGGCTACATGATAATCAGGTAACAAGTAGCGCGAAAGCAAAAGCAGCAGTCTATAGTATGCAATGTTTCCCTCAAAGATGTCGGATCATTGCCGGCACATCAGGAAGTCGATTGGGGAGACGAGGGTAAACTAACAGGACCCGCCTACCGGTCGTGGTAATTTCGCTTCGCTTCGCGTGGATTTTATTGTTTTGGTTAGTGTGGTTTTCTCAAAATTTCCATTTCATTTCCTGTCTTCGTGTCATGTAACCGCTTTAGGCTTTGGGTTGCAGAGAAGCGAGAATGGAGAGTCTGGCAACTACTGAGTGTACAGAGAATGGGATATCATCAATTAGCGTCGGGCAATATCCTTCCAAGTCTTGCCTACTCATGGAATATGATATTAGGGAATTTGGCTTCGGTGGCTTTCGATTTGTATAACGATGGCACCAAAGGGCTTTCCCTGATAGAATCTTTCTGTGGCGTCCGTCATCACCATCACTTGAGACTTCGAAACTGAGAATACAGGGAACTTGGCCCCTGTAGTCTCTCTTATAAACCCGGCCTGGCCCATACATATCTGATGTTTCTTCACGATCACAATACAAGCATCATGACACGATTGCCCCTGACTCGCATACCAATCTTGTCTATTTAGCTCTCCATATATATGTAAATATCAACCATCCACTCCATCGAGCTAAACAAGATGCAATCATCATCATCCGCCATTCAGACATTGCCCGGCGCCTTAAGTAATGTTTATGGATGGACGGTCATGGCTTTTTAAATGTGTAAGGGTTTTGGTAATGAGGTCCACATCGTAGATTGATGAATTGAGAAGGTGACTGGTAGAATTGATAGGGTGACACAGATGCCCTGTGGGACCCTGTTAGTTGTCCTGTCACTATCTTGTGATGTCGTACCAAATGACAAGCTAATAAGACACTTAGTGTCTATGTTCTTTCTCTCTCTCTAATCACCGGAACCAAGAACAAGATGAGACACAAAACTCTCACCGCAAAACGACCAATCAACTTCCCTTTCCATCATTTGGTATCCACAAACTGAAATACACGGGTGGCCATCTCACCAAAAAGATAAAAGGGTAAAAGACCAGAATATGGCCACACGGTCAGTATTTTATCGAGATTACAGCCCCCGTACCTTCTCCCAATTGTCAACCTAATTTCCGTGACACCATGACAAGAGACAAGACAACAAAAGAAAAGGGAAAAAAACGGCGGTATTCTTGGTTACATATCTAGTCTGGGTTTTTATATCATGTTGAATTTAGAATTAAGCTTATGTGCCAAGGTGCGCTTTGGTGTAAAATCAAGATGTTCGTGAGGTGCTTCAGAAAGTTGTAAAATTGTAAAATAGTAAGTGCATGTTAATTGAGTAGGAACTATGTTTTCTAGCAATGTAAGTTAAATGAAAGGGTTAGGGTTAATATTACACACCCAATACATAACGCATGTTTGATGATTGTTTCGGACATGAATTTGATTACCTACTGCCTTGACAATGTAATACCCAAGAACATTCATACTCTATTAAATCAAACAAAATCGTGCCATTTTTTTTGTGTTATACCTGGTCAGTTTAAGTCTTTGTACATCCTTTTTTCTTTTGAAAAAAAAAAAAAAAAAAACCCCATACTATTGAACGCCATGTATTTCATTCTCTCACCCGCTCATATTGACATTCTCTCCTCTCATACCCCACTATTAACCGTGAAGATTTTCCCACCGTCCTACCCATCAGTCGGCCGAACAGGCACCTCAGTTTAAGGTGGCTTGCATGGTGGTGCACGGGAATTCTAGGGTATGTTTCAAAGATGTGGTGTATAAGGCCAAGGCAAAGATAAAGATGGGTTCTCACAGGCGTTGACGCAGATGGAAAGAATTGAAGGAGGGAGATGGGTAGAAGTTTAGAGGTAAAGGAGATATGTGGAAAGACATGGGAAGGCTCGGCGGGCGAGTGGGTTGTTGGGTTGGTGAGTGGATGATGCTGTGTGGAAGAGGTGAGGTCTTGAAGTGTGTGTTGCCATGGCGGATTCAGATAAGACAGTGTATAAACTGTACTGTTATTCACACTATATGACAGAAAAAGTAAAAAAGCATGTACAGTATGAAACATGTTTCACACACTGTCATCATATAACTAACAGGCATCAATCGCTCTTTCCCAATGATGCGCCAATCACAGGCCCACCAATACAGAGAAAAACTATCATGATTATGTGTAAAGCCCTAAAACTATCGAAGCACATAATAATGGAAAACTTTGACGACTTCCCCGACGATCTCCTCCTCGCCGCTCTCGAGTCCACTGAGAAACCAAAACTACAACTAAAACCAAGACAACCCGCGCAACCAAGTACCACTACCACCACCCAAGCAAAACAACCGCAACCACAATCATCTTTGTCTCTCACTACTACTACTCCCGCCACCCCCGCCACACTTGCAAACACTACACCGAAACTAGCAGCTTCTGCTGGCGGCAGCATCCAGCAACCGGTGCCACAGAGATTGCGGAATACTGTGGGCCCAAATGGACGACCCGCGGCACCGGGGACGCCGTCGGTAGGGAAACTGGGGGCACAGGGAGTAGGATCGGCAACGACAATGACAATGGCTACGGGATTGGGTGGTGGCATAACGCAGCCGAGGCCGCAGGCGGTGGCGAAGCCGAGTTTGGGAGCGAATATTGTGGTGTCGCCGAGGCAAAAGGGGAATCCGGTGTTGACGTTTATCAAGAAGTGCGGGTGGGAGTACAAGCCAGACATTGAGCCAGATTACATTTTGGGAGTGACAACGTGTGCACTGTTTCTAAGGTGAGATTTCTACTAATATCAAATTTTCTTTTTCTTTTCTTTTTTTGTCATATATACTAAGACTCCAACCAAGCCTCAAATACCATCGGCTCCATCCAGAATACGTCTACAAACGAATCAAAGACCTCCACGGCAAATACAACCTCCGCATTCTCCTCGCCCTTGTTGACATCCCTGACCACCACGACTCCCTCCGCGAACTTTCCAAAACCTCCCTCATCAATAACGTCACCCTCATCTGCGCCTGGTCCGCCCCCGAGGCCGCTCACTACCTGGAAACCTATAAGCTCACCGAGCACAGCAACCACGACTCAATCAAGGGGCAGCAATCGGGCAACTATATCGAGCGCATCTTCAACTTTGTCACGGCGGTGCCCGGACTGAATCGGAATGAGGCGTTGGGGTTGATTTTGAATTTTGGAAGCTTAAGGAATGGGGTTAATGCCGGGGTGGAGGAGTTGGGGAGGTTGGAAGGGTGGGGGGATGTCAAGGTGGGGAGGTGGCGGGAGGCGGTGGCGGAGCCGTTTCATCCAAGGAAGAAGGGCAGGTTGGATTTGTTAGCGGTGGAGGGGATGGTGGATATGGGGGTTGGGACTGGAAGTGGAGATGGAGCGGGGGCGGGGAGGAATACGGATAATGCTGCCGGGATTACCGGGACTGCATCGATAGGGTTGCCGATTCAAAAAAGGACAGCATCAGTGACCAGTGGTATAGCTGCTTGGGCGACAAACACTATGACAGCGGTAAGACAAGAAAATACAAACGAAAATGAGACTCAAAAGGGAGACGACGCTGTCCAGAAATCCCTGAAAGAATCCGGGTCACCTGCCGACCCGGCCCTGTCTGCCGGTGTCGCAGCAGCATTAGCCAAGTTCCGCCAATCATCATGAGTCATGTAAATTGTAAGCAAAGATGCGATCTAATAAATAAAACAAAGACATTAAATTTCTAGGAATACATCATCTCCTTCATCTTTATCCTCTTTGTTATGTTTCCTGAGGTTCCTAGAAAGGTAGTCATATCTAGTGGGTCTTTTGTCCGCTACCTTTTCATTGTTCAACTCCTTCACCATTCCCATAAAATCAAATATCAGCCAATAAAATTACCAGAAAAGACGTCATTATCATAATATTAAAACCAAGGTATCATCCCAAAGATCAATCTAAGCCCAACCAATCACCTGTTTTTGCTCCCATCTTGCACTCTACTGCGGGCCCTCTTCAAACTCCAGCTCCAGACTGCCAAGTTCCTTCTCGACCTCGTCGGCAACAAACCCTTCATAGTCATCTAGATTCTTCTGGACATGCAGCTTAAACTTGATGACATCATTCAGCATGCGGTCAATCTCGGTATGAAGTTCCTCGCGCAAGGCATTGGCTCGGACAACGAGTTGTTCGTACCTAGTGGTCACCATGTTAGTATCGAATTGCTAGATTACATAATCATCAAATGCCAAGTGTACTTACTCAATATTGGTGTTCATCTCCCGTTGTTCCATCAACTGCACCGACTCTGACAATCCAGCCCTCATTTTCGCCAACTCATTCTCAAGCTTCTCAATCTGAAGATCCGAGCTCATTTTCTGAGTCAACGTAATGTCCTTTGTCCGCTCATACTCCTGGTCCAGCGCCCGTATCCGATGCTCAAGCGCATCCATCTCATTCTGCTTTTCTTCCATAGCCTCCTTCATAACATCCAACACTTCATGATCTTTCATCATGTCATCTACAGACTCGGCCCGGCGCTCGGCCACATGTCGTTGCAATTTGATGAAGTTGTCCTTAACCTTGCCACGCAGGTCCAGGTTGAGCACATGAGCAGGCTGGTACCCCGTCGACCCGTTCGCCAACAACCGATCGCTAGCTGAACTGGCCGTACCCTTCATCAGCATATTAGTCGAAGTGAAGTCAGGATCTTGCACGGCAATCTGCAGCTCATAGTTCTGGCCGTTGGCGTTGGCCGCTGTTGATGGAATGAGCCCAATTTGATACGCCATAGTGTTGTACTCGCGAATCATGCGCTCCAGTTCATCCAACCGGCGGGCTGCCTCGGTTTCCCGCTCCGCTACAACCTTCTTGGCCTCGTCAAGTTGAGACCCCAGAGCCTCGATGCCCTTTTGTAAACGCTCGCGCTCGGCAGTCATGCGGTCGATATCCTGCATGCTGATACCCTGGTCGTCGACAATCTGCTGAAGACTACGACGCTCCTCCTCCGCTTCTTGGAGCTCAACGGCGACATTCTGAAGTTCAGCCTGTAGCGACGCAATGCGGGTTTCGTATTTTTCTACTCGGCCCTGCGCCAGACTGTTGTATGTGCGGAACTTGTTGGCATCGTCCTCCATGATGGCGCAGTTCTTGTCAAGAGTGGCCGGATCGGGTGTATCCTTCTCTATGTCGTCAATTTGTTGTTGCAACTGCGCATACTCCGCCTCAAGATGCTCGAGCTCTTGGATGTATTGGCTGTCATTTCTCTTGAACTGCTCAGCCATGACTTCAATGTGCTTGTCCAACACCAAGGAAGCCTCCTCGTCCGGGATGTCATCAGGAAGCTCAATCCACTCTTGATACGCCGCTTTGAGGAAGTTGTTGACAATGCGATCACCGCGAAGATCGATACCCGCCGCTAGACAGGCTTCTTCGTAGCCATGCGTAGTGTAACCCTCAATCATACGCGCTAGTGACATCATCCAATGCAGCAGACCCAGAAACGTACTCCAGTTTTGACCACCGACGGCAGCAATCTGACTCTTGGTGATGTTCTTCTCGTAGGGGTATCGTAGTTGTTTGAGAATCGGCGGGACTTCTTGGTCGATGTTTTTCTGAAAGCGATGGCTAGGATCAATGCGCTTGTACAGCCACTGAAACATCAAGTTGAAGTCCTTTTGTGTTGGTGACTTCATCATATTTGGTGACATTGAGTGCTTCATCTCTTGCTCAAAGTTGTATTGCACCATGTAGTCAATCAGCTCCTGGCCCAGCTGCGCCTGATAGTTCCTGTCTCTCAACGGCCGAGGATCTCGCGGATGCCCAGTGATATTGGGAACCGCTTGAAAGAAACTCTGCTGTGGGGCCCTAGTTCTATACACGCTTGTCCTCCGCTCCGCATCCACGCTAGATACAGCTTTCGGTGTCATTGAGATGCTGCTTGGTGGTGGTCCCATGGGAGTGCTCGCTTGTTTTTGCGGAAAAAGGGACTGGCGGCGCGGCGCAGAAGAGAGCCCCGAGTTTCCAGAGCCAGGAGGGCCCATTGACGGGCGAGGAGCAAAGGGGGGAGGATCCGGACGCATGGCGAGAGAGTGGCGGGAGCCGGAGAGCGAGCGGCCATGTTGGTGGCTGGCGAATGAATTGCCAGCGGCCATGCTAGTCCGTTTGAGGCTGGAGGATGGTTGTGGGAGAGCCGAGTTCATCGTCTGGCGGGGTGTTAGCTTGTGTCGATGGGAACAGCATGATCACCGGCGGCGGGGGGTGGTACTAACCTCCCGGGAGCGACGAGCGCTCCAGTCGTGGGACATGGTGGAGAGGATAGGGTTTGCGCAAAGAGCAATGGGAGAGTGGGAGACTGTAGACAAGTAGCGCGTAGTGTTTCGATAGAAGGGATGGTAGTTTGCGATAGGGAAAGCAAAAGTGATGCGATGCGATGCGCCTGGGGTTATTATGGTGACGTTGAAAGGGTTTATATGAGGCGGGGTATCACATGCGTAAGCGATGCAAAAAACATAAATCAAGAGATAAATTAACAAAAAAAAAAACCAATTGACTTCAATGGGTGTGGTCGGTGATGGCTTTGGTGAGGGGCCCGCTGATCGAGCTTTGTGAGGCCGGCTTGTGCATCTCTGTCGCTTGTCGTTGTTGCCAGGGGGGGAGTCATGTAAACAAACCAAAGCGCGCGAGGAGACCCTCTTCTAAGGGTTTGAAGATCATAATCACGTGTCACGTATCAGTTAGCTAGATTTCTGACTCTGAACTGTTGTTGCCAGCTGTTAGTAGTGTTTGGGCTTAGAGGCGGCGCGTTGGGGGTGCGTTGCTTTGCTTATTATGCTGGAGCTGTGAATTGGCATTGCGACGGAAGGAATGCAGAACAAGGGCAGCCTTGGGTTGAGAAAAAGCTAAGAAAAAGTCAAACTAGGGCATTGACGAACCTCGGTTTGAGGTTGTGATGAGATTGCGGTGATTTGAGGCTTGGAATTTACTTTGCGGACTCTTTTGTGATAATCTATTGTTTTATTTGGAGACGGATTATCGTCGTCATATCACCAAAGGCGCGTCTTGAACGTTATGTCCATTCCTTGCTTTGTTTCTTTTTCTATAGCAAGCTTTCATTTATCACATAATATTGTTGACGTTAATTGTTGATACCCAAACCGCGACGGGACAGAGTAAGATGGGGATTCGAGAAGATTTGGTGGTTTCTGCCGTAAGTTTCCCCAGATACCGCGCATTCCGTGCGGTCTGATAAGATCAAATGAACTAACTTAATTTTCCGTGTTACAGACTACATGTACGTCATAGTCCGGCCCGGCGCATACCAGTCAAATCATAACCCTTTCTAACTCTAGATCTTTGATATATCTAGTTCTCAAAGAGCCCAGCGTTGCCCAATCACCAGTGGAAACCCGTATCGCTTTCCTCCGCCAGAAGAACCTTACCCAGGAAGAGATTGATGTCGCGTTAGCTCGCGCTTCCGGCACCGCGCTGCCGACTACCGTGGCTCAGACGTCGTCATCGTCGGCGCCAGCGCAACAATCACACCAACAATACCAGTATCCGCAATATGTGCACCAACAGCATCAACAACCACCACCGGTGCCCCAGCGGGACTGGCGTGACTGGTTTATAATGGCGACCGTCATGGGCGGTGTGGGTTACGGACTCTACGCTCTCGGCAAGGTATGTTGAGGTTCCCGTTTGTAGAGATATCATGTGAAGGAATCCCGACTAATACAACACTTTCCAACAGCGCTACGTCTACCCTTTCATTGCCCCGCCTACCGCCACGCAAATGGAGCAGGACAAGGCCCACCTCGACGCCCAATTCGACCGCGCTTTCGCCCTCGTCGAACAACTAGCCGCCGACACGGACAAACTCAAAGCCGCCGAGCAAGAACGTACCGACAAACTCGACGCCGCCCTCGCCGAACTCGACTCCGTCATCACCGAAATGAAAACGTCGGCCCGCGAGCGCCAAGATAAGATGCGCGACCTCCGCGAGGAAGTCCGCATCCTCACAAACAAGATCCCTAACTTGGTCGATGAGCAGAAGGCGACGACCGACGCAAGGTTGAAGGAAATTAACACGGAGTTGCTGAGTTTGAAGACATTGATTGAGAGGGTTACGCAGGGGGTGGCGGCGACGGCAGTAACAGGGTCTGGGGGGTCGGGAGTTGTGTCACCGATAGGGGCGGTAACGGGGGCAGCGGCGGTGGTGGGAGAGACCGAGGGGAAGAGTGAAGAGGCGGTGCCGTCAATTAAGGCGTTCAATGAGAAGTTGAGTGTGGGGAAAAAGGGTAGGAAGGGTGCTACGATTCCGGCGTGGCAGTTGGCATTGGAAGATAACTAAAGGGAGATGAGGGTTGGTGTGTTGTTAGGGTTTGTTCGATCGTGATCTTATACAATTTATTTGCCCGGGCTAATATGGGGGGTGGCGGAAAGGAAGCGTGGCATGGAATGAAGTTAGAGTTCAGGGCTGTCGATGGGGTGGGATTGCAGGGACATGAGTGGGGGAGTCGGAGGTCGAGGGACAAGAGATTGGCGGATATATAAGAGCGAGTTTGGACATTTAAAGATTCAATATATATATACAATCATAAACTCAAACAGTCAATGAAAAACTATTTTTTATTATTTTATTTCCCCATGCTTACATCTTGTTTGTGCTTACTTTCCTGTAGATCACATCCTCTTTTCCCCTTTCTGTCAAAGTACTTATATACACAAACCCTTAACCCTGACCCTACCTATAGAATGCCCTTTCTCTCCCTCAGCACCGTCTTCTCGGCTGCCTTCACCGTCCTCTCTTTCATCCCTACCCTGACCGACACCGCCGTCAACCATTTCCTTGGCCGCGACGAACGCTCCGTATACCACGACCTCAAGTCCCTGCTAGTCCTCGCGGCCATCACCCAGCATGTGCAGTCGGCGACGCCCATGTCGATTACCGAGGTTCAGGAGAAGTTGATGGCGGGCGTGCAATCGGTGAAGGGCCGTATGTGGGTGGCTGAGTATACGACGCCGGGGCCGAAAGGGGGTGATGGCGATGAGAAGGCGGGATTTGAGAAGGTGTTGGTGGACATCATTAGAGATATGAGTAGACGGGATATCAGTGATATTGACGTTCTATTGGATGCGGGCGACGTCGAGGCTGAGTGGACCGGGTATCGGCCCGGAGCTTCGATAGACGAGGATCCGCCCTATGACCTGACGCACCGGCAACGCTACGACTGCCTACAGCAGGACACCAAGAGCAACACGACGATCCTTTACCTTCATGGCGGCGCCTACTACTTGATGGACCCCGCCACGCACCGGCAGACCGTTAAGAAACTCGCCAAGGACACGGGCGGCAAAGCCCTCAGCGTCCGGTACCGCCTTGCACCGCAACATCCGTTTCCTGCAGCGCTCTGTGATGCACTGGTAAGTTACATGGGGCTGTTGTACCCGAAGGAGGGCGCGTTCCACGAGGCGATTAGGCCGGAGGATGTCGTCTTTGCAGGCGATAGGTAAGCTGCACCGGGACCAATTGGCTTCAGTTTGATCGACTTGCTAACTGCGAGAATGATTCAGTGCCGGAGGTAATCTGGCAATCGTGCTGGCGAGGCTGGTGTTGGAGATGAACAGACGCAGCATCCACATCTCGTGGGATGGCCGCATGATTACGCCGCCGATGCCCGCCGGCGTCGCCGTCAACTCGCCATGGTGCGACCTGTCCATGACAACGGTGGATGCCAAGTACGCACTGTACGACTACATTCCGCCGAGCATTGATTCGTGGGAAAAGGGCCTGACCTGCGTGGCCTGGCCGACAACGCCGAGGCGGAGCCACGTGTATTGTGCGGATGTCTTTTTGGATCATCCGTTGGTGCAGCCGGTTATTAACGGCGACGGCGGGTGGAAGGGCATGTGCCCGGTCTATGCGTGCTGTGGATGGGAGATTCTGGCGGTCCAGGCAAAGTACTGGGTCACGCAGCTGCGCAAGGCCGGGGTCCCCGTGGTTTTTGAAGAGTACGAGGGGATGCCGCATTGTTTTGCCATGGTGTTCTCGATTGATGGGGCCCTGAGGTGTTTCGATGGGTGGAGTGGATTCATTGCGGATGTGACGACGAAAGGGCCCAGGGTCATCACGAGTTCGGGGACTTATGTCAGGGCGAAGACGTTGGAGGAGGCAGAGATTCCCTTGGATGGGATGATCACGGTGCCGGAAGGACTGATTGAGAGATTTCTCACGGCGAGAGCAGAGGGGAGGCTAAAGCTGTTGGTGCAACAGGAATGGGCGAGTATGATGGCGGAGGATAAAGATTAGGTGACACAGGATTTGACGTGGAGGCAGCGGGCGGGGTTTTCTGGTCGTGGTGCCATCTTTTTCTTTTTGTTCCTGCCTACGGCCATTTGTATCCAGACGTAGAAATCAATGTCGTGATCCTCATATCTCAATCCAATGCACCATAGCTTCATTCGTGGCTCGACTCCTGCTCGCCATAGTATCCAACTGCATATCTGCCCTCGCCAACTCCTTTTCATCATCACTGCCACCACTATCGACTCGACCAACCATCCTCAACAACATTCTCACAATGGCTCTAAACCATCTCGAAATTGAACTTCAACTCCCACAATCGCAGATCAGTGCCCTCCACCTTAACCATCTCCAAGTACCCACCTTAATAACCTTTACTTCCAAAATCTGTCTAAAACCTCACAACTGACTTCCTAAAACTCATATCTCATCTTACTGTGAACCCACCTATCTTACCAACATCCAACCCAATCACTAGCCCGGCACTGCCCGGCACTGCCCGCCTCTGCATCTTCTCTCTTATCGCCGTCCTCCACAGCACCTACCAACTCCACCTCCTTCTCATCGGCTCCATCGCTAAAACTAAAACCTACCACCACTGGTGTCCCCACCCACTAGTTCCCTTTCCCGTCCCATTCTTCTTATTCTCCTCCCTTCTCGCAACCACCGCCACCGCCACCCACCAATTCTTCGACAAAAAAGAACCCTATCGCATTTTCCACGGTTCCACCAACGGCACGCGCCTCCCGGCCGCCAAGAGCACCACCAAATACCTCTTCCGCTACGACTGCGGCAATTTCTGGGTCGGCGCCGCCGCCTATGACTACTTCAAAGCCATCCCCTTCAACAAATTTACCCGCTGGTTCCTTGACGACTTCATGCATACGCGCATGTTTTACTACGCCCTCCACGCCTCCGGGGAATCCCCCCCCCCCCCCCCGCCTCGTCGTCCAGGACCTTGGCCTCCTTTACTCAACTGTCGAGCAGTTCATCAACTACACTGCTGACTCCTTCAACGTGGGCCTGTGGGGCTGGGGCCCCCGAGACCGCAAGGCCTTTGTTGCCAAGAACCGCGAGCTTGAGGCCAAGCTCTAGGAACTCGGCGATAACAAGTGGTTCTATACTCACACTTACTACGAGCACGACGAGTTCTGGAACATCTACGGCAAGGAGTGGTATAGCCAATTGCGGGCCAAGTATAATGCCTCTTATCTCCCCTCTGTCTATGATAAGGTGAAGGTCGATATGCCTGCTAGCGATGAAAAGGCCCCAAAGCATGAAAACTCGTGGGCTGGCACTCGGTAGCTTGACGGATTGTTCAGTCTGAAAGCCACTATCAAGAGCAAGGACTATTTGCACCATCGGAATGCCACCTGGAAATACAAGCCCGAGCAGAAGTAGAGATTGTTGGGGTCATGAAAAAGTCCGTCTGTACGATTAGTTGGGGTCTGAGAGCGAAAATTAATTTATCAAGTCTGTGTCCTGTACCGTTTGTCATATTGTCATAATCGCCGTTCTGTTTCATCCTTATGGTGAAGCCATTTGCCAACTTCTCCATGTGCAATGTTCAACACCAAAACCAACTATGCCACCCTAACTAACCCTTTTCCTATTTTGTGCATTAATTCAACGACATCTGCCTCCTTTTGAGCCTCAACCTGCCATCCATCATCCATTGTCACATGCATCGGCATATATTGTCATTACTACTCCATTCTTCATGTACAACATCACTTTCAGACACTGCAGCAAACACAACAAATACTTGCACCACCTCCACATTAATTTCCATATCATGCCACAAACAAAAGACATTAAGATAATTTCAGAGTGTAGCTTTTTTTCGTTATCATCCACAAACATCTCCAACTAATAATTACAGTGGCTCAAAGGCCAGATCCGCTACACGCAACAAAAGAAACCTTCTATGTTATCATATGCCGAACTAGTCCTGATCCCAAACTAAAAGACGGCCAACCCAAAGAATATAAAAACCAATTATTAAATCCCATCCCAAGAATCAAACTTGACAGGCCTGGGAGAGCCCGGCCTGACCCGCTCTAGACCCTAATACTGAACGGGGCAAACAAAAAAAGAAAACACAAAAAAGAACAGAAGGAAAAATGTCGTCACCGCATCACGAAAACGAGGCTTTCATCTTACTCCCGGACCTTGTAGAAACGCTGGAACATATCATTGACATGCTCCAGGTAGTAGGTGCCGGGAGCCAAAATGGAAATATCACCCGCAGGAGTGAAATTCTTCTGCAGGTGGGCCTTATGGCGGAGCTCGCACATGGCCTCATAGGTCTCGGGGGGAACGCCACGGCGCGCAGCAAGACGCTCCTTGAGGTTCAGCGCTTCAGCAAGGGGAGCAAGGTCACCAACGACCTTGAAGGAAAGAAAGGTAGCAGCCATGCCGGAACCGTACGAGAAGAGACCGATGCGCTTACCGGCCAGGGCAGAGGGCTCGACGTGCGAGATGAGCGAGGCGACACCACCCCAGACGGAACCGCAGTACATGTTGCCACAGAGAGTGGCAACCTGGATGGCGGGGTTGACCTTCTCAACAAAGGCTTTCTTGGTAAGGCCCATGAAGGTCTTTTCGACCACCTTGTCAGTCAGGGACTTGGTGTAGTCCATGTCACGGAGCTCGGAGGAAACCTCGGCGAAGGCAGCGGCCTCGGGGTTGGCCAAGTAGTCGTGGTATGCAAGGCGAGCGTATGACTTCTGGACAAGCTTGCAGGTGGGAGAGTGGAACGTCACGTAATCGAAGCGGTCAAGAGTAGGCTTCTCGACACCCAGGAGCTGTTGCTCGCGTTTGCAGTAGGCCCGGTAGGCGGAGTCTAGGGCCTTGGTGTAGCAGGTCAACGAGAAGTGACCGTCGACGTAGGGATACTCGGAGGTAAGATCCGGCTTGTAAAAGTCATAGACGTGTTCCATGTGAGAACCGCGCAAACCAGGCTCGGAGATGAGAGGAGCGTTAGAACCAACAAGCATGGCGACAATACCGGCACCACCAGTGGGGCGAGCGTTGCCCTTGGCGTAGAGGGCGATATCACCCGCGACGACAATGGCATCGCGGCCATCCCAACCAGAGGACTCCACCCAGTTGACGGTGTTCAGGTAGGCATTGGTACCGCCGTAGCAAGCGTTGATAGTGTCAACACCCTCAATGTTGGTGTTGTCACCGAAAAGCTGCATGAGCACAGTCTTGACAGACTTGCTCTTGTCGAGAAGGGTCTCAGTACCCACCTCGAGGCGACCGATGTTGTTGACATCGATCTTGTTTTTCTTGATGAGGCGGTCGGTGACGGTTAGGGCCATCGAGTAGATGTCTGTAGAACGAGAATCACCAATTAGCAATGGTTCTCAAAGTGCACAGACACACGAGGGGCATGGCAGGGTTGAAAAAAAAAGTGCAAGGTTCGACGCCAAATTCCAGTCGACCACGAGGACACGATAAGGACAAGCGAACAGACGAGGACCAAGAGCATGAGCTGACAGAAGCTGCAGCTAGGGTAAAATTAGAGATAGAAGCCAAGTAGCATTGAGGCATCGTCAGTGGACCAGCCAATGGGCGCTCAGGCAAAACATGGTGGGGTACAGAAAAGTATGAAGGAGAGCAGCGAGGGGCAAAAGAAGCAAGGTTATGTGGGTGACAAACTTACCCTCACGATCATCACAGAAGGCCATCTTGGTCTGGCCGAGACCGATAGTGTACTTCCCGGTGGAGACACCATCGAACTTCTCGAGCTCGGTCTGCTCGACATACTGCAGGCAAGATGAAGGTTAGGGATGGGTTCGAGGTAGAGCTTCACGGCAGCAAAAAGCGTGAATGCGAGATATGTAAATCTTGCAGCTGTTCGGTGGACCGAACGAAGAAGCGAGAGAAGAAATGAAATCATACCTGGCTAGGAAAGTAGATTTCAATGGCCTTGATGCCGATGTTCTGGGGACGAGTAGCGGCCATGATGTCGGTTCGGTGTTGTGTTGATGGTAGTAATAGGTATAGACGAAAAGAACGGGTATAGACAAAGCAAAAGATAGCAAAAAGAAAACCAAAGGGTAATCAAGACAACAAAAAGACGAAGTGCGTATGAAAGTCTTCAAAAAGAAAGGCAAAGAAGAGTGCAGTGGACCTTCTATGGGGAGAGAAGAGATCCGGATGTTGAAAATAAGGGCGGAAAGGGGGACTATTTGAATGTTTCGGTCCTGGCTGTCCAAAGCTCAGAAACTTAATTCCTTCACAATAGCCGGTGCTTGCTAGAACAAAAAGTGGGACAAGTTCAGGGGCCAACAGGATCCCCATATGCCAGTATCAGGCGCTAAAATTGTTCTCTGATGGGCTCTGATGCCTGCTAATGCACTGCCGGGACCCTTTTGGGTTAACAGAAAATAAGCCCCGACCCGACGACGACGCAACTTCTTACCAAAAGATTATAGAAATGACGATGCCTTATGAACGAAGATATCACCAATTATACAAGATATACAAGTCTCTTACTGGATGTTTTGTGGGTAGATGTACCTCGTAACCTGGTAAAAATTGGCGAATCCTCATCTTAAGAGTTGGCAAGAGCAAGTGTATGTTCGCCAAGCACGCAGTCTTTGTTGACAAGAGTGCCTTCTTCAGATGCGACAAGATACAAGTCTCGAAACATCGACCAAGTCATTTTTTATTTGAGTTTGTGGGAAATATAACTGTATCAAAGAGCATTATATACATTACATGCAGATATCATCTACAAGGGACTTGGGACTACCATTCGTTGAGATTTCTGAGCAGGAACTGACGTCAACACCGCATTCCGTGATGGTCTTTGCGATTCTGATGATGATAGTATCTTCCTAGAAATAGACTTCCCTGTGTCTTTTTGAAACCACTTAATTCGACCCTTCTTACCCTGCTTTTACTTTTAGAAACAAGAAACGTCGCGAGGAATTAAAGAATTAAGATTGTGTCATGTGATAATTCTACACGACAATAAGAGCATGTTCTTGCACAACAAGCTGGCGAGAGAGCTTTCCTTAAATTTTCAAAATGCGCGGCTCATTACCAAGCCTCTGCCAGCCTCAATCTTCCAGATAGCAGGAGGTTATGAAGTGATGATTCAACGATAATATCATAATTCATGAGCGCTTCCCTTTCTTACCTGAGTCGTAAGATTGCCGCTCTAGATCGACGCAACATCCGGTGAAGGTTTGTGCCCCACCAAAACCCTACACAAGCCCCGGGATTGAAAAAGACAAGCGTATACGATGGTATGTTGTGATCTGCAGCACTACAAATAGGTAACCGATCCAACAGATTGTAGCAAGTTGAAAAGCAATTGCTGCGCGCAAATTAGTATTAGGGTTAACTGCCCCTTATATTTGTCACATTTTTCACAACTTGTAAGTGTACGTTTATGGAATTCAAGGGTTTTTTTTTTCTTTGTTGGAGCTTGGAACGAAAGCCTACTGCAAGCTCAATCAGCTTACATGGGCAAATGCACTTGAAAACATGATACTAAAGCTCAATTACCAACAACTAAACCTTTTATTCATAATGCACTTCATTGAAATATGTGATCACACTGTTCCATCATGACATCACAAATCCTAAATGCTGTGGTGCATCTTGCTGTTCAGATAATGTGAAGGCTGGCGAGCATCTCAACACAGCCGACCAAATGAAAAAAATTTCACGCATTGAATGCTTCGGCTTAGAAAATGGGCACAAGCACAGACCCCAGCTGCTAGTGTCGGTTTTCAAAATAGTGTGAATACCCGTAGACTTTATCAGATCAAAACGTGGGTGCAGTACAGGGACATTAGTGAAGAGAACTACAGTCCAGGACGCCCAGCTGGATCCACCCGAGATAAGTGGAGATGGGGTTTGCATTGGATCCGTAAGAGAAAGAGATGTGGCGCGGGGTTTTTCTTTTGCTAAATAGCATCCCACATTGACGGGGAAGTGTCGTTTGGAGGGGTTGCTTCGGATCTGATATCTCGCTCGAGTTCCCAATTCATCATGAGATCCGTCCAGTAGGATTCTGTCTCAGTCAACATGCATACGAGACGAGCGTGGGGATTCAAAAATTTAAATGGACAGGCTAATTTGAAAATCAGGCCAAGCAAGAAAGCCGTGATATTCCGGCATGCCTTTTTGACGTGATACTCGGAAATGCTTTGTTGCCGTCCAAGTGGTATCCCCGTAGCTAACGGCCTTTTCTGGCCCCGCCTTGACATTTAGTTTGCGTATATAGTGACAAATGTCTTGCCTTTTTCACTGATGCGAATGTCCGTCACTCCAAAGGACAATATCTCAGTTGACGACAACATAATTACAAGGGATGTGAACTCTTATCATATATGTGAGAAGATACACAAGAGCTATATGGTACTGCATAAAACAAGCGGATGTTGGATGTTGGATGTTCGCTTGTTGCATACAAAACGGCATTGGCAACGTGCCTCCATGAACTAAACAGGGCAAATCATTGTGCCATCGGAAACCCCTTGCGGTTTTGTCACATGTGTCGGGCAGATCGAGGGCCGGAAAATTCGAAGCATTCACCCTTACCACGATGTCATTATTTTTGATCGTCACATCAAAGAACAAAAAAAAAACATAACGTAAACAAGATTACAAAAGCCATCAATCCCACGGATCCATCCCCACGATAATCCTAACTTGCAACCCCGTTATAAATTCGATGACCCTACCGGGCTTCAAGCAAAGGTCCCGCCGTCGTCGCTCCTCCTTGCCGGTCGCTGAATTCCACCCACGTCAATAATGCATCTAAACGTAATAAGAATATAATATGATTGGAAAATGGCCCTGTTAATCCCGTATGCTTCTTCCTAAGAGATATCAGATCCACTCTAGTCTCGGTCTCAAAGCCCTGATGGTGATATTCTTCAACGCTACGCTATCGCATGGATAGGACTGGGTGAGGCAGACATAAAGTAACTTTAGCAAAAGGGCCTCGAGAAGCCAGGGCCTGCCTTGCATTGTAAAGGATGTTGCAAAATTGTAACGTTGATTCGTACCTTTGATACCGCTTACTGGACTTCTTCTTGTTTTACTCCTGTGAATCTTCAATCATTCCCACAGTCATGTATTGATCACAGACCGCTCAAAGTTATTTGCGCCAATGATGTGATGTTTGCTTGTCCGGAACAACCTTGAGGTTGGTAACTCTGTTTTCTCTCCCTCATGGTGGGCTCATGCTTCACCCCGCCAAGCGGCCTGCACCGAACGAGCCTCCCGTGTGCACAGCGTCAGCGGTGCAACATGATTAGGTCATTGAGGAACCTTTCCGCCAGAATAACAATGCGAAGATGACATGTTTCGGGTTGACTAACCTTTCAACTGGTCAAAACTAAGCAAACAAAAAATGAAATGGGTTTGTATTCATTGAGATGATATGGAGTATGAAGACCGTCAGAATACATTGTCTGAGGTGCACTTGTAGTCTGAGTTTGAGTGTTGGGTTATCTTGCGGCTCCAAGTCATACTTTCGGGGTATTAAAGAGACAAGTGTCGATCAACCCCACTTATAGATCGCTGAAAACATCATCAAAAAAAGAAATTGTTGACAAGACTGGGACTCGAACCCAGGCGGATTTCTCCATCAGGAAACTTGCGTTAAGGAACGGCCTTAACCTGACGCCATAACCAACTCGGCCATCTTGCCAATTTGTGGTGCTAGGGTGTTAGGTGTTAGCACATATAATACATCTACCTTAGGAGTATGAAACAAGGTGAGACATGGAACTGGTCAATCACGTATTCAAAAGTAAATAGATTATATTTATTGATGATTGATAATGTATTGTATTGTGTATGTAGTTAATTGACAAAATAGAAACTATAGGTTAGTATAATTATGGCTCTGTTGGATGGATATCACATTATTACTCCTTCCGCTCCGGCGGTGGGGTCAATGGCATCTGCCCGCCGACTTGAGGAGCGAGCTTCTTCTCATCAACCATTATCACAGTAGTGTTGACCTCCTCCTTGGCTTTTTCCTCTCCCCCTTTTCTTTCTTTGGCTCCTTCCTCTTCCTTCCTCTTCCTCTCCATTTCAACTTTCTTTTTGGCCTCCCGTTTCTCCTTAGCCGCCTTCTTCTCCCGAATATCCTGGACCCAGGTTGGAACACCGGCAACGGCGGCTTCGGGCCTCAACTTATATTTCAAAAGATAACCCTGAAGTTCAGCTGGCGAGAACTCGTATTCCGGAAGCATACCGGCGAATTCCTCGGCCAACTCGGCGATCCGATCGTCATGAATCTTCTTTTCAGTGGCGATTCTAGCGACACACTCGGCGTCCTCACGCTCATTCTGTTGTTGTTCTTCTGTAGTCGTTTTCTTAATCGGGATATCGTCACCATACTTCTTGTTCTTGGGCTGTTTGTAGTTCGGGTCGTCAGTCTCAAAGGTAGTGTAGATAGCACGGAATAGGGCGCCACTAATAGCCTTATTAAGGCGGGAAAACTTCAATTGCATGTCAATACGGCCAGGGCGGATCAGAGCGGCATCAAGCTTTTCCCGATAATTGGTAGTCATGATGAGGATGCGTCCTTCCTGAGATGAGACACCGTCAAGAATATTCAAAAGACCAGAAAGAGAAAGATGGCCAGGCTTAGACGGGCTGGTACTCATGATGGCACCAAAATTATTGGTATCTCCTACCCCATTAACAACACGATTAGTCAGATCAGAGGAATCCCTATCATCCCCGCGAGTGTGGGTCAGTCCGGCGGAATCGATATCTTCTAGAAGAACCAAGCAGCGACGAGGCAGATCGGCAAACAGCCGGGTAAGTGCTTCCTCAGAGGCGGCCATAGAACTGAGGCTCACGATGTAGACCTTCATGTTGAAGTGACCAGCTAAGGCCAAACTGAAAGAACTCTTTCCAGTTCCGGGAGGGCCGTATAGCAGATAGCCACGACGGTAGGGGATACCACGGTTGGCGTACCAGCGGCGGGTCGCAGGGTTGAGATAGTCGGTGATATCGTCAAGAAGCTCTTTCTTAACCTGCTCATCCAGAATGACTGTCGAAAGAGGACGAATCGAGCGGGCATTACTACGAGTCCAGGTGGCATCAGAGCCACTGAATTGCACAACAGCGTTATAGATTATGGTCTTAGTATTGTCCTTTTTCAGATAGTCCATACGGGCCTCACACAGGACATCTTTGATGACATTAGGATTTCTTCCGTAGTAGGCTATGGAGATGTTTTCCCGAATAGCATTGTAATTGAGGCTAGTGTTCTTCTCCTGTGAGCGATTGAAGCGCATGAGCCGTCTCTTGTACCAGAAATGGTGTGAACCAAAAGATGGGGTGTAAGAAAGAGCATCACGATGCTTCTTGCGGATTTCAGCGGGACTCATAAGGGACTCATCTTCGGATTCACTGTCATAGTCGGAGTCGAAGTCATGGTAGCGGTCGCGAGAGGAGACGGACTTGACAACAAAGCAACGGGACTTGCTCGCAAATTTTTGCCTTGAAATCCAATCGACTACCGCGTTGTAGATTTCATCCTCTCCTCGGACATCCACTGAGCAAATACAGTAGCTGTTGATGTAGCTCCAGAAGAATCCTGATATGGAATCCCAGAAGAAGGAAATAGCACTCAGTAGCAGAAGCAGTGGGATATACCTGTTGATATCGATGCCTAAATGTTTTATCAAACCATCTGATAGGAAGGAGAATCCAGGAAACAAGAAGTCCAGTAATGGACGAGCGACTAGAGTAGGTTCTGAAGTTGTGGAAGTGGGACTGCTTGGTGGTGGGGCTCCGACAAGAGAGCTTGCCAAGTGGCTAGCTAATGAGGCCATGGTACGGATATCCCTCTGTAGTGATGACGTCTAATACACAACTATCAAGAATGCTAAGGCAAGAATGTGTTGAGAAGGAGAGAGAGAATGAGATATTTATGAAGAGATATTTTTTTTAAGATTAGATCGATGGATGTGGAGGCCAACAACTTATATGTATCCTAGCCCATGCCAGTGACCGATAAACTCATGTAAGAAATTGGGCTTCTCAACTTGACGAAATCTGTTGTTCTCTTGCTGTTCTGTTAGGCATTAGAATGTTGTAGGATCGTTGGCCGTCATCATGAGTAGCCATTGGATCGGATACATGCAGAATATGTGTGACAGCTTTGACCAGTTCGACACGACAAGGCAGCTTGCTGCATGTTTACAAGTCTACTCCACAAAATTAATTCACGACATCTGGAAACCAGAGTTGCTTTCTGTACAGTATTCGGAATGTGTTAACAGCAGTGTTGGTTAGCAACTCCAGTAATTCTTTTGGTTTTTGGTCACTATAACATTGCTTAACATCAAGTTTCATGTTTGATTCTGAATCTACACACTGTATAATCAGCTCAATATTCTCCATTTGGCATACCAATCCGGGTTTGTCAGATTGGTGTCAGCGAGCCATGAATCTAATCCAAGATAGACCCAGCAAGAACTCACTCAATCTCTCACTTACACACACACACACACACTTGGCGCCCTCTTCCTAGGTTTTCTAGGCAGACTTCAACTCTTACAGTAAAAAGAAAATCCTTATAAGTGCATTTGATGTTGAGTTAGAGAAACTCACAGACGTCAGCGACCAAGGTTACTTAGCGGCTGACTCTTCATACCGAAAAAACCTGCCACAATTGCAATGCCACAGCCGCAGTCCACAAGATGACATTGTTGCCGTCAGCAAAACCGGGCGAACACAATGTGGGTCCCCGTTGTTCGCCAGGACTTGTGGATAGTTTAAAGTAGTAGGGATCTGCTGTTGCCTGGATGGTAGACTGATGAACTCATTAACACATGAAATGTTTATAAAAAAGTTGGTTATCTTCAGAAGGGCTTAGTTTGGTATTTAAAGTACTTATGGGCTATAATTAGTGGTGTACAGTATTGGCAGGATCTTTCCATGATCGGACCCCTCTTGTCAAATTTCAAGGTTATTTGAGCACCATACATCACAAACTTTAAATTCACATAGGATAGATATCTTTGTTGATTCTTGGGTGCTCCACAAACAAAAATCCATATCAAATGCTACTCTGAATCATTTCACATGTATCAATAGAATAAGCAGAATGCATAGCTTCATTAACAAAGATATGTTTATTAAGAAAGCAGTGAATATGGTAACCCTAAAGAATTGCCGTCGCAGCAAATAACACAAAACTAAAAGAAGAGTCAAAAACTAACCGAAATAAAAGGAAGTTCAACCAAACCGCAGCATTCCAATATCAAATAAAGACAAAAGAAAACAGCAAACAAACAAACAAGGCCTCTTTCTAAAAGAGGACTTTTAATATGTGTCAAGGGTTTCACCATTATGAAATCATAAATCATAAGATCATCATGAGCAAACTGGAGATGTGCATCCACATCCAATAGTTGACAAACTACTGGTGAGACAAAAATGCGCATCTCCCTGGAGCAAAAGAAAAGAAGAAAGAAATGTTAGATGTACAAGAAAACCAGAAAGCCAAAAACCGGACAGATCAAAAAGAAAATCGATAGAGAGCCCAGAAGAATCGAATGATTCTCTCTGTTATTAGGGGCGTAAGAAAGAACAAAAAAAAAAAGGTGTAAACTGTAAGTAGACAAAGCAAACGAACGAAAGAATTGAACAAGTTCCGAGACAATTGGGTAGCAGCATCCTCGCAAAGATAATCCATGATTGTCTGTCTCGCCTCATCACAATCCAGACCGCCCTAATAAAATTCTGGGCTTCATAAAAAGAAACATAGCCCTGTTTGCCCCCAAGGAGATCCGGCTGACCATCTCTTTCCGCATCCCACCGTCATTTTATGCACCAAACTGGGACCCCAAGAAAAGAAAAGAAAACAAAAGACCTTCACAACAAACCCCAGCTCTTCAGCATTAACAAGTGGCGGAAGCCTAAATACAAAGAAGCATCGCCATTACCTCACTGTGCATAACAATCTCACTGTGAGAAAACTGCTGTTACTTTTCTTGCTCCGTCTTCCTTTATGAGCGAGCCTTGCGGGCAATGCCGGCAGCAGGCACGGTCGAGACCTTGTTGCTAGACTGCGCAGTCTGCACCACAAACGGCGCATAGCGAGCCACCTTGGGGCCCGTAGACTCTGATTCCGGCGTAGGCTTAACCACCGGAGTGGTCCGCGACGGGAACTTGGAAGTCGCGGCAGTCGTGGTAGTAGGCACGATGGTAGGAGGCATGGTGCGCGGAGCGCTGTGCGGCTGAGTGCCGTAGGTGGGAGCGCGGCCGCTATGCGGGTAAGCAGTGGGCGAGCCAGGCATGGAGCCGGGGACCGGAGGCTGTTGAGCAGCGGCGCCACCCCACATGTTGCCCAAGGCCTTGGTAGCAGCGCCGATAAAGCCAGGAGCGTCGTCTTCAGACTCGGATTCAGATTCGGACGAGGACGAGTAGTCATCGCGGTGGCGACGGCGGTGGTGACGGCCCTTGGAGGAGGGGGACGACGAGGAAGAGTGGGTGTAGTAGTGCTTGGAATGGGAGGCGGTCCTGACTTCGGAGTAGCGGCGGCCGTCGGCGTCGCGGGAGCTGATGCGAGTGCGTGACGAGACACGGTTGCGAGAGCGGGGGATGATGGGGTCGATGCCGGAGAAGATGCGGAGGAGGTGGATGGAGGTGCAGTCACTCTGGAGGGACCGAGACGAACGGGGAGACTCGTAGTATTCAACATGCGAGGAACGGGAAGAACGAGAAGTGCGGGAGGAGCGGGATGATGACGAAGTGGATGCTGAGTCGGCGGAGGAGCTGGAGCTGGAGCGGGAGGAGGAAGAATATCCCGAAGGTGAATGGGCCCGGGTCTGGGCATAGACGTAGCCGTTCTTGTACATTGTGACGAAAGATGTGCGTGTGAGGAGAGATTTGATATGTGGATGTGTATATGAGTGGGTTTGAGCTTGTGATATCTGAGATTCAGGTATCAGGAGCCAGAGGTTTAAACTGTGTGTGCCTGTGTGTACTTGTGATGGGAAGAAGTGAATGTTAAGTATTGTTGATTAAAGAAAGATGTGAAGTAGTCTGAGTATCAAAAAGAAAAGAGATTGTTTAATGGTGATAAGAAAGAAGAAGAGTTCACAATCATGAGACGAGGTGGTGGGGAAACCATCCTTTATTTGTATACCTCTGAGGTCCAACGATAACGAGTCCATTATAAGTACTTGTCTGTATGGTATGTACATACGTATGGTGGACCGCATGACTCTGGCCGTTGTCGTCCACTGTCGTCGTCTTTCCCGATCTTCCTTTCACCCCTCTGCTCCATTTCCCACGCCACGTCTAACCTAGACACAGGCCAAAAAAGAAAACACAACTAACGCCTCCCCTCTCTCTCTAACACTCTCTGTCAGTCTCGGCATGCCCTGGTCTATCTCTTGCAGCTTACTTCAGTATGCATGTGAATCTGTATAATCTGTATATTTACATATTCCAAAAGCCCTCTAGACTTTGGAGCCCAGGCTGCCTTGGGCTAAGAAAAGCAACCACAAACACCACACACCCCTCCCCTCTATTCCTCTGGGCTGATTTTGTGTCTCCACTTCACACTAACAAGGTGTATCATAACCCCTCCACCCCTCTGTTTCTCCCCCCACCTCTGCTTCATCACCCCCGGCGTCTATTTTCCAGTCAATATTTATTTAGTAATACCCCCCTCATGCTTCGACGTCAACATCAACAACGGGCGGCTACAGAAGTAAATACATATATTAACCATTGGGAGAAGGAACCAACAGAGAGAGCCTGGCCCAGATAATTGCCAATAATGGATTTGCCTCTACCACTCTTATAACACGAATGGCAAGATTCTTGCAATTGACCTTCAAGGCCGCTCCCGCTAATAAGCGAGTCGCTATTCTCGTTATTCTCAACACTCCCATCAAGCAAGCCCTAGTTATTTAGACGCTTAGTATTATCTAACACTTTCTTAGTTTCTCAAACTAACATTTTGATCGTGATTGCCTACACTCACGCCCCTTCCCTCCTAACATACACATAGGCGCACATGCAAAGGCAAAGATCAAGGGAAGGAACAATGCAAAGGAAGGAAACTACTTGAAATCCACACTCGATATTGCCTATAAACAATATTCTTCACAGAATGTCAACTGATTGCAGATATGCATATATACATACATATATTTACATGCGCACATGAATAGATGGCCACTTCTAATGCGTCGGAATGACCTTTTGATAAACTAACAACTGCTGAGATAGAAACAAAATTCACTGTGAGATTGTGGGATCAAATCCAACAGTCACAACCATCAACAGAATGACTAGCCTCACATACATCCAGCTTGATTATGTATATACTGTAGGTACCCGACGGCCTGGCGAATCAAAGACACAGACAGTTTGTCTAAACGCCAATGAAAAGAATACACCAGTCCACTGTCATATTCTGAGATTTTCTTGTCCGACCGACTCGGACCTCCCAACTCGGGAACAGTCCGCTGGCCGTTCTCGCCAAAGTTGCGGTATAGCAGACAACCACAATATACGACTTACATACATATGTAGGTACATATCTGTCTACTAATATGGCTGAACATGAAATGTAAACAACTTGCCATTTTCTTTTGCCACATCCCGCACAATCTGTTATATTATTTTCTCACTAAGCAAAGTAGCGTCCTGTGCCAGCAAGTACCCAGAACCCCCACTAGATATGCACACAACAACACATCAAGCATAAGAAGAAAACCCCAATAGACAAACAAACAAATAACATAATCCCTCCTTTGTACAAGTCAACAGACCTTCTACAGAGCTCTTCTGCCTCCCAAGTTCTCGGCGCTCCGTCCTACTTCTAAGACATATATAGATGCTCATATCCTACCTATATTACCCGGAAGCAACCATCCGTGTCTTGCATTTGTTCGGAAGAGCCCGCGAGATCCTTCCTCTTTTTCCAATTCATGTATAGGTATTTAACAGCAGGGCAAGAAGCATCATTCGTCTGTCCCTGCCAGTCAGCCAATGGTCGGCAATGTCACCCTAAAAACAGAGGTTCCCCAGTAAATGGTATCTATTATAGAAACTTTTCCCTCTCGCCACTTCCATTCATATGTACATAGCAGCGCCACATACACACACAGAGAGAGATATGGTACATAAATAATACATACAAAGGTTCTGGACACCCAATGTAACGCGCCTAATAGCGACAAGAACCATGCTTCCGATGCTGCTGCGCCCGTGCAGCCTGCATATGGCCTGTTGTGAAAGAGAGTAAATTAGAAGGCGGTGGCCCCTGAGAAGCCAAAAGAAACAAAGAACCATTGCTTTGGTTATGACAGAAAAAAAAGACATATCTTGCTCTCTCTTTTCGTCTCGCTTTATCATGCGGATCGGGTGTTGCAAAAGAAGAAGACATTTTCCGAGATGGTGCTCGCCATCGCCCTTCAGGTCATGTTTTGGGCTCAAAATAGCAGAGTGATGTTAATAATACTGACCTAAATACTTGAATCACACTCTTTGCGCGTACTTGTTCTGTCTACGTTGCAACCAACCTTGCTCCAAGACTCAGAAAAAAAATGGCAGCGCAAGCTAACCAAACGCCGGAGTCACTGATTCAGGTAGGCGTCTTAGTCGTCCTGAGGAGGACTGTAAGAATAACTACTAGAAATCAAACCCTTGGTAGAGCTTGCCCGTATTGGTATCCAGACACACGTGTTTTGTTGTTCATCATCAGACTTTTCCTGGTTATCGCAGTATAGAGATGCGTTCAAAAGCCAGCATTTCCCCCACTTCGTTAATCGATTGACCGTCTGTGGGTCGGTCTGTCAACGTTTCCTTCGGCCCCAAGTTCACATGGACGCTGCAACAAGCTTCATATCACCCGGCTTAAAAGTATTCATAGATTCTTTATTTAGTAGAGTCAGTACATCGTAGATATATGAATGCCTCCTCCCCCGCGTTATCCCAAAGAAAGATATGAATAAACTAAACAATATTTAATTTTCCTAACCTGGCGGTGTATTCACCTTATATCCTAGCTGACAACTGTTCCTTCGGCTCCTTGTGCTGTTTACAATGCTTAACCGAAGCCAATACAGCAAGTCTGAGGCGATCCTGAATGTTTTTCTCTGTTTAGCGGAACCATTATATATATACATTTGCAGTGTATTTTCTTTCTGACTTTCCAGACCCACTCTAAAGACAAGGCGGGCCAAGACACTAACTAGGGTGTCTCCGAGCATCACGAGGCCGAGACTCCCAGGGCAAACCGCGGAGGGGGTGGGAAAGTCTACGGGGGCCCATGGGGCCCACTATCATCCACCTTAGCATCATCATTTCGTGTTTTTACTGCATCTTTCCTGCATCTGGGCTTAGTCAACCAAAACTTCGCATACAAACAAAAAAAATATGTACATAGGATAACACGGGTCAAGCCCGGGCTCATCATTATCGATGGGGAGAGAGGGGCGAAACGTCGCAACTTTTTTTTGTCACTTCTCGGATAATCTACAACTGGCCAAATCCCACTCCTGTCCTGTCCTGCCGACGTTGATCGGCAAAGTTAGTCTGGGGTTTGGTTATCTGTAAGCGTCTGGACCCCAACTATGACGACGGATAACCGCCAACACCAATATTTACGGCCGAGTCATCTGGAAGGCCTCATGGAACGTGAGAGCCCACACACATACCTATATGCTCGATAAATCAGTCAAGCGATGGCTTACAACGATGTCAACTCAGACAACATTTCAACGCTAACCATATACATGACTTGTCTCTAGATAAAAAAACAGCCCAATGTTCCTGTCACCACCCCACCACTCATTGCTACTGTATCCTTGGAGAATAAACATCAGACTATCTATGTATCTTCTGTGCTCTGTCTCCCGCCTTTCCGGAGGAACATTCTTGTCAGAGCCGAATGGAACCATCGAACCACATCCGATGTTTCTCTCTCTCTCTCTCTTTCCACATCTACAAATCGTCCTCCACACTGCGTTGCTTTGTGTCTTTGTTCGTCTCTCCACAATAGTCTCATGCACCAGCAAACAAGTGAGCAGATCCTAGCTATAAAGTTGCAAGAAAGCGCTCCATTGTGCGTTCAAGTTGGTCCTCGTACATATCAACCTACATAATATTGTTTACATGGCCCCCTGTTACCAGGTGTCCGTGATCCCCTTCCCCCGCACACTTTTTCAACCAGGCAGCTAAATATGTAGATAACAAGCACTAAGCACCCGGTTTCTTCTCGCCTTGTCAACACTCTGCATTCCCATACTAATATTTGACGAACCATTGCAGTCAGGGACCTTGTTAATTGGAGCCCGATGGTATCTTGAAGTCAATACCAACATCTGTGGGTTATGTACATATATACATTCATCTGTACATATGTATCCTGCATACCCCCCCCCCCCTCACCTTCAAAATGGCATGAATCCCATATCGTACACCTTGCCATCTTGTTCTCGCCATGGTCTACTCCGAGGTTGATTTTTTGGCCCGAGACATGTTTATTGCCGTCTGATATCAATGTTTCCTTGCCATCGTGCAGAAACCTGCAGCAAGAAAGAAGCAGCAGGAGACAATGCCTTCAGGTGAACCATAACCAAATACATAAGACAAAATCTACACAATGCATCATCCTCGTGTCAACTTGATCATGTTTACTTTTTTTGCTGAGTCCGATCCTTGGCTGACCTCTGATAAATCCACGGCTCATTGCGACAGTAAACCCAACTCGTGTTGGGGTACGTACACTCACAGCTATCTCCAATCTCACCACCTCATGAGCTCCAACGTCTGATAAACATCAAGACAACACATGGATCATTAGATACGTTGGTGGCCAAATTCTTGGTCATGTTACATTGCGACTGCGATATGTAAGCTGAAGAGGCATTCTCTCATGGCCCCGGAGTCATGTTGAATTCATTCTCTGTCTGTTTATGTGTATTCATCATCCGTATGCTTACACAAGTCAATGTGTTATCGCTTTTCAACAATCATACACCCTCATCATCCCAAGGGCTTGACCGCCACAAGCATATAAGATTACTCAATATCCCGAACTGCATGAACCTGTACAGACATCATAAATACATTGCAACCATTGATGGTGTTACTTGCAAATGTTTTATTATTCATGTTTGCCGCTATTTGCGCTATTCACTTTCCCATCAACGCTGTCACCGCTACACTTGCTAAGCAGCCGTCTATACCGTCCTCACATCTGCAAAAAAAAAAAGACGTTGATGTTGGCTTTCTTTCCAGATTTGGACGGACCATCTATCTCCGCGAATCAGAACCCATGTCATACTAAATAAACCCCCACGGATACTGAAAAAGCGGCATACCCTGATCGGGACACCCAAGCGAGCCCAAAAAGAATACGCAAATGTACGCTAGGCTCATAAGACACCACGCACCACGTATCTAATATCTGCATTGATTTGTATCTATAATATCATTCATTCGACAGCCACCAGTGCACATGAAGTCGCAAAGCCCTTCCATCATCGTTCTCTACTAATATTTATATTTTCTTCTTTAGCCACCGGATCATGGTGGCGCATCTCAATCTGTAAAATTCAACCCGCCCACTAGCCCACCCATTATATCATTCTTGCCCTTTTTTCGAAGCTTCAATTGACTACAGCTGATGTCGGCCCAGTCTGTGTAGCCACCACATGAGCACGCATGCATCGCCCAGTTCACTCCCCCGCTCAATATTTGCCCCTTCATAAAGATGATTTGGCCGGAACAATAAGTGTTCTGGATTGGTCGGCTTCTTCTAGTCAAGGGCTGGCTGGACTGGTCTGGCCCGCATAGGAGTGCAGTGATCGGTTGGTGTCAAAGTATCTATATATGTAGTCAAATATGCCGATCTACCCAGAGAGTTTTTTTTTCAGATTTTCCTTGAGCCACACTGCTTGCATTAGATCCCGTTAGTTGCAGCAAGTGATTGTGCAAGTCGAAAATTCCCTGATCGGCGTGTGGTTGAAGATGGTTGTTGGGCATGTCTAATCAATCGGGAGCCACCTGTTGAGACGGCAAGACTTGTTCATGAAGATGGAGTTTTTCTAGGCTATCTATACTTGAATTTACTAGTCATTAAAAGACAAGACCCTAAACTGCAATGGTTCGGGTTGTATGTACGTGCTCAAAACAATATGCTGAAACCGATCAGGTCGAGATGTACACATATACCTTAACATATACTTTTCTTTTTTTTTGTTCCAGTTGCTTTATTTCATTGTACATGATATTTTAAAGAGCTTTCATAATACCGCACAATGTTTTCAGGACAATAGGAGTGTCATTCTTTACCTGTTTATCACTTGTTTAGTGTCATATCCAGCTTAGGAAGGTACAATGGCAACACTAGCGTCTTTTAGTAACCACAATAGGAATTTATGAAAATAAGCGGGTCCAAACAACGACAACAGCAGTTATCCAAAAAGTGATAATAATAAACTCGGTTATAGAGATATCATTGCCTTGTCTGGTATATCGACTTACTCTCTTGGTGTACAACTTTGCTATTCTTTGCTTTCTTTCAGGGCCTCCACCTAATAGAATCCAAGTGAGTATCTAGCTCTGCATACGGTACGTCCGTCATTTCTCTTAGCTTCCATCGCTTGTTCAACAGCCTCATGACTGCATGCATTATGCATTCTGGCTTTGGTAGGTATTTCCACTCTAAAAAGTTCTACAAGCAAAAGTTGAGTCGCGGAAGCTCACTGTCATAGCTCCTGCCAGTCGTTATCTATGCGATTCACATTTTCTCTCAGCCTTTTGTTTTGACAGTGACGTCATCTGGCCCATCTGATCATAACGGTCATTGAAACACCCCTCTCCATTGTTGACAACATGGTTGGCGTGGGAGGCAGGAGGAGTCGGCTGTGAATATTTTCTCTCAGTCTGTTCACCATGCAAAATGACGATATCGTCACAAGCATTTGAGAAAAGTGTTTACTGGTACCAAACACCATTGAGTTCCGCCTTCATCTGCAATGCAGAAACGTTAGGCCCAAATAAGTGGCAAATTTTTGCGGGCCCCCTCTCTCAGGATTGCATCATATGTCACTGCTACACCCCAGAAACTTGGCTCTCAGGTGCCCTATGACTGTCTTCGATGAAGTTTTTGATACACTTTGTGTGCTAACAGAGGCCCGAATGTGAAAATCCATCTGCTATATTCTCTTTTCGCTAATGCAAAGCTTACTTTAAATTCCCATAAAGTAGACCATCTCTTCAAGATACTCGGAGGCTCAACGTAGCGAGCGATAGCTAAACCAACTCTCATTCCAGTCACTGTCACCCACTCGCAGAAGCGAGGCTAAGATGAGTGGCAAAATTTGGAATCTTTGGAAAAGGCATCGAAAGCCCTAAAAGTAAGTGATTATTTATTCCATTATCTCTTTTTTCTTTTGTTTGCCAGTTCCCTGTTGTAGGTCAACATACCAACAGCAGCTCGATGCTTGTTTCAAAGGTTACAATAACGCATAATCTCTGGTTCGTGACTCAGTACTAGAGGTGTTGTAGCGGAGGAGTTGATGGCAGTTCCGGGTGTACAAATCATGTTATATGAATGCATTTTCGTCCTATATTGCACAAATATGGCTGTATAGTGACCATATATACAAATGGAGTGGTTGTCATTCACTAGCAATACCCTGTTATTACCAAGGACCTAATTGTTACGCAAAGCCTTCCGATTGAACTCCAAAAGTCTCGGACCTGTTGATTGGTGAACTGTTGCATTCCCAATCGCAAACTTCTCCGTAGAGGTTGTAATTTCGGAACTTACACCACGTTGTCAACCACCAACAAAGTCATCTCCAAGTCTGCCCAACATGGCAGTCATGACGGGGCTGTTCATAGTCCATGTTGTGATTGAATCGCACATGCAAAGACAACATGTCTATTAACACATACTTGACACCAAATGCTACTATAGCAGGCTGTTTCCATTGTTTATTCTCATCTTCCTCATTTCTCCGTCTCCCAATTGCTAGGCCTCTCCACAGATGCACCATCCTCGCTCTTATTGGAGGCCTTTTCGAGTAATGTCACAGTCACTTCCCCGAACTAACAAATATTTTCCACGCAGTATCGATACTCGATCACAAACGCCTTTCAATAGGTTGGGTTCCACAACGTTAGATCGCAAGATTCCATCCTATCCAGTTTTGTGATCAATCTAAGCCCCCATTGTTGTGGAAAAGTCAGCGCCTAAAGCAATTAAGTGGTGCTGATGAGTGCAGCTCGCTTTGTAAACTTGTCAGTCAATAAGTCAATCATTTTCCGTTCATGGAAAGAAGCCTGTAAACAATGATACATCACATATTTTAGTGCCGCCTGCTTCATCATAAGGTCTGAGGCCATCAAGGCTGTCAAAGTTTTTTATCAGTCACCACACCTAATTTCTGCATTAGTATACAGCAGTTATCTGACAAAGAGTGATGCAAAGCGCCAATTTATATTAGTTAATCTCTGAATATATCTCACATCGAGGATACGTAGAGCACCGCTAGATTCTATTGGTCTCAATGGTATGACAAAAACTGAATACCATGCTTTGCTTAATACTATGACGCCATGGCAAATAGAGAACCCTATATATTATGTTTTTAACCCTACCAATGGCCTAATCAACTCAGGTGTTTATTTTAGTTATATTGATTGTTCCTCATGTGGACAATTGAACAGTATCTATTTGCCTGAGCAAAGACCATCCAAAAAACAAGAAATCATGAGTCAGCAAATGTTGCATGTGTTGAAAAACTTGTCTGGAGCTCATCTATAGAGTTTGGACCATCTGGTACAAGCTTGTCGATACATATGAGTGAGGACTAATAGGTCAGTTCTGGTGATGTTTATATCCAGCTTGTGTCTTATCATATATTTTTTACTGCTTGAAAAAACCTTGAATTCAATTCCAGTACTAGGCCACAAAAGTATGATTTGTAAAGTTGCAGGTTGAAAAGATTATTTGATTCTTCAAACTGGCATAGTAGCAGAGACACAATAGGGTTATATTTTTCTCTTTTCTCAAGTTTTCTCTATGGAATTGTGCAAATGTAGAGGCATATTTATGCTTGATGAATCCACACTGGACGAATTACTGTGTGCCATTGGGTATTCCTCTCAATTGGAATCGCCTTATAGCACTTGCATATGAATAAACCAAAACACTTGCATAACTGGAAGCCTAGGACTTTGCCGACAATGTAACATAAGGCTTCTCTTAGACAAGTATAGGCATTTAGATAATTTTTCTTTGACAAAATACTGTTTCTAACGAACTGAAAAGACAACTCAAGAAGATTGTGATATTGGCTTTGATTTTGTAAAAAAAATAAGGTGCTAAATATGCGTTAAAGACAACAAAGCCCCTGGGTGGGTCAAGCGACAAAGTATCATCGACATGAAGAAACCCGGCCCGTGCCTGGCTCAGGATGAATCAAATATCAGAATAATCTTTGATTTTCTGTGCTCAAAGTTTTCAACCATCAGAGTCTGTCTAAATTAACTAGGTTCTCACATGGCTGGAATAGATAGATGAGTGCATTTAAAAAAAAGACACAAAAGGCCAATATGTTTAAAAGTTGTATGTTAATGGATGCAATAAGAGGTTACATTTTTACTTGACACAGATGGCTCTAAACATATTTTTATTAATTGAGACTTCGGCCTAAGATGCGAAACCTGATAAATAGTACTGCATGGTATTGTGGTTACAGATTTATCTGCGTTCATCTTTGTGAAAGTCATGGTTTAAAGTTGCGATGCTTGCTCCCCCACAAAACCCGATGCTCGATACCATATATGGACAACTGTTGTGACACTTGACAAAAAATATCCAATTTACCCCAGAAAACTTGATTGAGTCAAACCAAGGACAAGCAATCAGCGTCAGCCTGACAAACTTTCAATAGGAACTGACAACAGGAGGGACATATTGCTTGTTCATGTTTTCCAGCGATCAAAATCTCGAGACATTAGCGACAAAAAGCCAATATCAATGAATTGATGGTGGCACGGGGAGTTTGACCTTTGGAGCGAGGGCCGGTTTGACTTGGCGATGATCGTGTATGTGCGGGGGCCGTCCGCATGAAGGCGAACAATTCCCAATTCTAAATAGACAACACCCAGTCAGATGTTCCGAACCCGGATAATTAAGCAGATAGTTCTCTGTCCATATAGACGATATTGGTATGGCGCGTGTATATAATTGACATCATACAAGAATATCCTTTGAACTTGATACTGGAGGAAAGAGCCCCACGTTTGCAACTTTCCATTTTATATATGAACCAAGTTTGTTTGTTGAAGCTGCAGATGCTCAATTAAGAAGTTAAATAACCAGTTAAATGTGCTTTCGGGTCCGGCACAGCCCAAGACCCACATTATACTGTACAAACTAGTGTAGTGCACACTGTAGTAAGAAGCCAAAATAAGCGTTGATACCATGTGCCAAGATAAGCGTCAAGACTGTGTCGCTACCATCAATTCCTTTGCATAGGAACGCAGGAGCCACTATTAGCCTTGTCTTTGTAGAGAATCCTTGCAATTGCAGACAGAAAATTAGAATCGCCCTCCCTCCGCAAGCATTGGCAGGTCCGGCATTCTTGACGCAACATTTGGCCAGAGTGATCACGGAAGTGCTTCTGTCTAAGATATATAAGCACAAAATATTTGGATAATGTATTAAATTTAAGATGATTGATAATTATTCTGAATTGTTGAGACTTTGGAATCCAGGAAGAATATGCATAGGTAGGTTTATCAAATGACTACCTCCGATATATACTTATTGTAGTATATATATACCTCGCAGGTGAACATTCTTCCGGCAGTAAACTTTGCTCTCTTTGTATCCACTATTAATCTCCTGCCACCATCATCAAAAGTATCGATGCTGAATCAGATCCGTCTGGTCCTGCTTCCTGTACATGCTGGCCCGTGCCGACTTGCCCTGTGTGTCTGACTCTGGCGAAGAGATCAACAAAGCGCTTGATTCCTTTCTCCGAGCCGTTTCACATTTGCAAGTCACTCTAGCAGAAGTCCGAATCAAAACCAGCGAACCATTAGTCTAGCGTTGCCTAATTATTGGACATGGCTCCTCACGCGGCACAACTGACTTTTTTTTTTTTCTCTCTCGCTCTATCATTTCTGTTTCTACAGACTCGTGCCTCTTCGCTTGTTAAATAACTTATTTCCATAATTTCTCTCAAACTTCACGATATCTTGATTCAACGACACGGCTATGTGGAATTGACGATTCGTCACAAACCAACTGCAGTTTCTTTCATGCCATTTTTATTATATTTTTATCATTATTATTCCTGCCACTCCTTTATCTCTATTTACTATAGAATCTGTACATCATTTGACATTTCCCCATCTACTACTTACTATTCAGCATTCTTACTTTCACGTTGACGCCAAAAATAGCCTCAAAGTACCTGCCGACTTTTTACACAACCATCGAGACACGCACATTTCGAATTAACCGTCACATCCCACTAATACGCTGTTCTAATTTATCACCTCTTTTGACCTTTCCGTTTTCCCACCTTGCCATCTTACATTTTCTATCTCTCTTTATCTTGGCATCTTTATTCACCTAAACCTTGCCCTCATCTGGGCCTCTGCCTTGATGAACACGACATTCTGCTGAGCGGACTCGTCCACAAACTCTTTATATCCCTATACCAATAGCCTTATAACCCTTACTCCCAAACTGTGTCATGAACCCGTCAGACACAAAGGCTTCAAAGGCCGAGTTTGAGCGGCGCTCATCGCAGCACAATTCGGTTCGCATGTCCATACTCGGCGGCAGCGGCCACCGCGACTCGTCTGCGCAAATTGCAGAGACCGCTGCCTTTGACGCCCTCGTATCAGATGGCCCCAGACGTCCCTCTGCCAGTCGACGCTCATCATCTGTCGCTGCTGGCCGGCGCTCCAGTAGTTTTGGGCGGAACAGTAGCACTACTAACATGCTCATGGTGGCTGATCCATCACTCATACCCACTATGCAAACATCCAAATCACAAGAAGCATCTGGTTCCAGCAACTCAATGCCGGGTGTTGCCGGCTTCTCAGCAGCAGGTCGCACCAGTATTGCGAAACCTCCGGTACCCAAAGGCGACTATCTCACGTTACAAACACCCGGTTCTTCCAGCTCTGTGCCAATGCCGACCATGGCTTCTACCAACTTCACTCTGGCCTCTGAAGCCTCGAATATGCCGTCAACAGGCCCATCACATCCATACGGCATGTACCAACAAGGAATCACCAACACACCATTGCCACAACAAACGACGACATCACCACGAACTATGCAAGGGCCGTCACACCCTTACGGAATGTACCCCCAGAGTATCGATGCCATAGGTCCTGCTGTCCCCCAGCAAGACATAATGCCTTCAATGCCTATGGGATTCGATGTCAATGGAGGCTACCAACGACGTATCGGCCCTGACGGCGAGGAGTCCGGTTTAGTAGGGCCATTTGGCCACACCGAAGAACTCCCGCCTTACACCAGATACCCCGAACAGGGACACAACACCAACGCTAAAGCCGTCGATGCTGCAGTTGATTCCACAGGTACTGTAGGTCCGATGCCGATGTCTGCCGCTGGCGCCGTCGCTTTACCAGCTCCGCAACCCGCCAACGCGGCCGCAGTCCCAGTATCGTCACATTCTCATTCTGCGTCAACGGCTGGCGCATCAATAGTTTCGCAGGAAGGGACCCGGCCCCTGTCTGCCAGTGCCCAGAATGCGGGAGCTGGAGGCATTGGCCTTGCGACCCGGAACCCAGAGTTTGCTTCCAACAATGATATCGACAGCTCGAGAAACATGCAATCCCGGCACAGCTACTCGTCATCCCACAGTGATCATGAGATCAACACTGCTGCTCGCAACCTCGCAGCCGAGAAGTTTTCCAGTAAGAAACCATGGCAAATTGCGGCGCGCAGAAAAATTGCCGGCGTCGTTCCTGTGTGGGCCATCGTTATGCTGGGAATCATCCTGCTGATCATGGGAATTGTCCTTGGCGCGGTTATTGGTACTCTAGTCTCCCGACAAAAGAAGCACCCCCCGCCCTTTGGCAATGGCCCCAATTCGTTCTGCAACTCCATTGTCCCCCTCAAGTCCGTCCCCGCCAACTTGACCCCTCTGGTGACGGGCAACTACAACATCCCTCCCCTCATGGCGAATGCTGCCCCGGCTCAGTGTCTCAACGACACTACCTATTCACAGGCCTGGAGCTGCACCATGCCCGTGTTCTATAGCATTTCCATCGACCAGGCACGATCCGATGACAACAACGAGTATGTGCTGAGTCTGACCCAAGGAAACTCCTCTAATACCGGTAAGTTTATCTGGGGAAACCAGCCTCTCAAACCCATCAGCCAAACAGCCATGTCTCTGGCCAACGATACCCAAGAGAAGAGCTGGGGCCCTGCCTGGTGGTTCAACATGACGTATGACAAGGTTGTTTTGATCTCGGAAGATCGATTCCCTGTCTATGCTGGCACCCAAAAGCTCAAGCGTGCTGATATCACGCTTGACAATGGCCTGGACATTGTCCCTGTGGATGACAATACGCCCACGCCCACCACCAGTGTCAGCTCCGCCTCCGACCTTGCTACGCCCACGACTACCACCGTCGCTGCCTCTGCTTCTGCCATGCACAAGTCCAAGGGAAACGGCAAGAAAATGGGCGACTTCAAAGGCAAGGGAGTTTCTTCACTCAAGGAGGGCGATACCGCCTGGATGTGTATGTGGCCCGGAACTCGTCTCGATATCCTCGTGTTCCCAAACCAGAATAACAGCCTTGTCAGCGGCGGGACTCCCGGATCTCCCGCTGGCGTCTGGCCCACCTACACCCAGATGCTGCCTTCGCCCACCGGCGATGCCACCAGCACGGCCGTTGACACTGCGCCGACATTGTCCGGCAGTGCCGAGCATGGCAACATGTACCCCAAAGTCATCAAGATCCACGAACAACGCATGCAAGGTCCGCACAACGGTGCTGTCTGTACCAAGATGCAGATTCTCAACGACGGCCTCAACTCGATACCCATTATTGATGAGGATACAAATAAGCCCATAACAGTGAACATCGTCGAGAAGAAGTCGGCCCTCTTTGGCCGTCGCGACATTCTGTTTGAGAGTGACCTTCTCCCGCGCGATAGCGGCCCCGAGGACAACGTTGGGTGCGCTTGTGCGTGGTCATTGACATAATCACGTTCCTTACGAATTCTTTTTCTTTATCTTTCCTTTGTTTCTATACTAGACGGTGTCAACAGTCCCATTTTATTGTTACTGTGTTTCTCAAAAATACCGGGACTTTTCAAGCTGTGCCCTACATCTATTATGGATCCGCTTGTTTCCCACCCCTTCCCCCTACCCCATCATCATATTATCATAATCGGATCACATCTTTCATTAAATGACATCGAAATCGGCATTATGTTCCAGTACTCTGTATAGCTCCTTCCATTCTTCCATGTTATTTTAGCCAGTTAGTTTGTTCATACATATCTTTTGAGCTGGACAATTTTCACTGTCACTATTCACGTCTGTGTCAGTTTCTCTGTAAATTTTATCCATTTGTATTTATATTTAATTAGGGCGCATTCACTATGAGGTAGTGCATGGTGATTGGTGGACTGATGGTGTCTTTGACACAGATCACGCTTCATCGTACCGAGGCCTAAAGCTTCCGGCTATAGCTAGTTTATAATAACTATATAACAATAGCATTCAAACATTGCGGGATTTACCTATTGTCCCGTAGTATCCAGACTAGATTAATGTACAGTTTCTAATTGCAAGTTTCCCGGTTTTGTATGATGGATCCTTAACATGTAGCATATCTGCAAATTGAATCAGGTCCCGAGTTCCATTCCCTGTGTCTCCAGCAATCAATGGTATAGCTACATATGTATATATATTATTTTTTTTTTTTAAAAAAAAACCCCGGAAGAAATGTTTGCCCTATTCGATATATGGAATGCGATCCGGCTCGTCCACCTTATTAGATCATCTACAGAGTACTCAGAAATTTATCCGCTCTCTTCGCCGCTTTTCTTCTCTCAATCTCCTGCTTCCTCTCTTCTAGTTGTCTTTTCCGTTCTTCTTTCTTGGCATCAATGAGCTTCCTCTTCTCTTCAGTTTCCTTCCGAGCATTCTTCAAACTTTCCATCTCTTCAGCACGCTTTTGCTCATCCTTTGAGAACTTGTAGAACCCGACCCCTTTGTCACGAATCTCCCAATTCCCATCGTAATGTGTAGCAGGAGGAGGTGTGAGGCTGCGGTCCCTCTTCTTGGCCAACTCTTCCATCAGTTTCTCGTCTGTGGGCTTGAATGCTTCAGTCTGGATGTAATCACCGTAAATCACATTGTCAGGACGCGCCGGTCGCGCTGACATCTCCCCTAAAGCCTGATCGCTGACCATGGCACGCATCGCCTGACGATCTATCTTCCGTTTCTCAGCCTTGGTGATCTGCCTTGTTCGGCCAAACTCATCCGTATATTCAACCATTTCATCATCATCAGATGCTTCAAATGAGGAGTCCGAATCTGACTGATTGTCAGAACCTTTCCGTTCTTGCTCCTCGGCCCATTTACGATCAAAGTCAACCAGTAAATCGCCAAACTTTCCCGAATCCACAGTATCGCCTCTCTTTAATGCATTGTATAGCTTCGCCTTTTCTTCTAGCTGTTGTCGTGAATGTTCGAGTTGTTGGTTTTCTTCGCGAGTCTGGAGTATCTTCTTGAGGTTTAAACGTTTCGAGTCGCTGACTTCTTCTGTCTTAATAGTCTTCTTGATAGACATATCGATAGGTTTTGGTCGCCGCGGCCCGGATGATTCAGAAGCAGCAGACTCCGCAATGACAGATGTTAGTTGGGCACTAAAGTCTAAACCAGATGCTGATAGCGCCAACATAGTGCGTTGCTTTTTGGTGGGTCGCTGTCCATAAAGATTGGGGACTTGTACAGGCATGTTTTTGACTGAAATTAAAAAGTACTAGATTACGTTTTCCTAAAAGTATACCAGACACATATTATGAATATCTCCGTCATCTAAAAATATTCACTTCTGGCTTGATGGTGGTGATCTGAGTATATAAGGGTTAAAATTGGGTATGAACGTAACAAACCATAGAAAATACGCAAGAGGATTCAAAACTAATCAGCTTCCGAAAACAGGAATCCAGTTAGTGGGGCTGTCGTCGAATTCGAGCCTGCAATTCCGCCAATCGAAGAGCTAGGAATGAGTAATTGCGCAAAACATAGGATTGGTGTAGTTATTTTTTGAAGGAATCAAGTTTAAGTATAGATTGAGCTAAGAGAACAAGACACCCCGTGGATCAATTGATCAATTTACAAATAATTAACTTATCGTTAAGTTCATCCAATCAAACTTCACAATGTCCAAGAACGTCTTTATAGCTATTATTGGTATGCGACCAAAAAAAGAAAGAAAAGAAAAGCCAGTGTCATAAACTAACACACCACAGGTGCCGGTGGTGTTGGCAAGTGCTTCCTGGGCCAGCTTGCTGCTTTGGCTGCTAGACGTCCTTCCCCCAAGCTGAGCCTGGCTTACATTTGTTCTAGCAAGAAGGCCGTTTTCAGTGCCGACTATGCTTCTATTGATATCGCGACATCTGCTAATACTCTTGCTGCATCCACTTTGGCCCCTAAGTCTTTGGCGGGATTGGCTGACTACCTTGCTGCGGCCCCCTCTAAGGTTATTCTTGTCGACAACACCAGCTCTCAGGATGTCGCCGAGAGCTACCCCCTTTTCCTGAACAAGGGCATCAACATTGTCACTCCAAACAAGAAGGCCTTCTCTGGCTCGTATGATCTCTGGAGGGCCATATTCTCGGCCTCCGAGGCCTCCGGTGCCAAGATTTACCATGAGTCCTCAGTTGGTGCTGGCCTGCCCGTTATCTCTACCCTGAAGGACCTGGTCGACACCGGCGACAAGGTTACCAAGATTGAGGGTGTCTTCTCAGGCACCATGTCCTTCCTCTTCAACTCTTTTGCTCCTGTTGAAGGTAAGGGCGGTCAATGGTCGGCTGAGGTCAAGAATGCCAAGGCTCTGGGTTACACTGAGCCCGACCCGAGAGACGACCTGAATGGGTTAGATGTCGCTCGTAAGCTGACCATTCTGGCCCGTCTTGCTGGTCTTCCCGTTGTCTCTCCCACGTCTTTTCCTGTTCAGTCTCTGATACCTAAGGAGTTGGAGAGCTGCTCTACTGGTGACGAGTTCCTCGAAAAGCTTCCTGCTTTCGATTCCCAGATGGAGGCTACCAAGGCCGAGGCCGAAGCCGAGGGTAAAGTTGTTCGGTTCGTTGGTAGCATTGATGTCGCCACTCAGTCTGTTAAGGTTGGCTTGGAGAAGTTCGATCGCTCTCATCCCATTGCGTCCCTGAAAGGCAGCGATAATATTATCAGCTTTTATAGTGAGAGATATGGCTCTAACCCCCTCATTGTCCAGGGTGCCGGTGCTGGTGGTGAAGTCACTGCTATGGGTGTTACTACTGACCTTATCAAGGTCTTAGCTCAAATCTAAATTGACCGTTACTAGTTACAAACCATGTATAATATGAAAAAATTCGAGCATCTCATCGATTCCCCCAGAAAAAAAATCTTAGACGTAGACCTATCTTAGATTTGAAGTGCTGACATTTTGGTAACGTTCCGGCGCCACAGAGTTGGACCCATATAAAGGTTGCTAATATGTGGCGTACCGTCCTAGTTAGGAAAAGTCAAATGCTTTTTTTTTTTGCGATATGAGATAATAGGCTAGATATTTATATCATAAAATAAACCACCAATACGTTGTCGCATTCTCATATCGACAAAATGCCTGAAGAACTTACCAAGGGACAATCTAAGCGTCTAGCTTATAATGAAGCCCGGTTAGGTGAGGGTGCGGCTGAGCTTCCCCGGAAGCGTTTCTATCGCCAGAGAGCTCATGCGAATCCATTTTCCGATCATGACCTAGTATAGTATGTAGTTTCGGAAGAAATCACCATCATAAAATTCACTCTAACAATATACCAGTCCTATATCTCCTCGTCACCAAGATTGGTCGTCATTTTATCCTGATTTCGTGGCCGAAGGCAACCAAATAGGGGAACTGGATGTTTCCGGCCTCCCCAAACCTATCACCAAGAAAGTTGAGATTGTTGACATAGGCTGCGGTTTTGGTGGCCTACTTGTTTCTTTGACTTCTTTGCTCCCCGAAACTCTTATGCTGGGTAAGTTGAATGAATATTCCATGAAATACCATGAATAGAGAACAGCCCTCTGACTCAACGTTAGGCATGGAAATCAGAACAAAAGTGGCCAAATTTGTTCAGGACAGAGTCGTTGCTCTTCGCAAGCAAAATCCCGATTCACCTATATACAAGAACATTGCTTGCATCAGAGCGAACACCATGAAATTTTTGCCCAACTTTTTTGAACGCGGGCAGCTTTCCAAAATATTTATCTGCTTTCCCGACCCTCATTTCAAGGCCAGGAAACATAAGGCCAGAATTGTTTCGGCCACTTTGAATTCAGAATACGCATACGTTTTAAAACCACATGGTATCATCTACACTATCACAGATGTCAAGGACTTACATATTTGGATGGTAGAGCATCTTGAGGCTCATCCAGCCTTTGAGAGAGTTAGTGAGGAGGAGGCTGAAGCCGACATCTATGCTAGGACCATGAGGACGGCAACGGAAGAAAGTAAGAAAGTAGACAGAAACAATGGTCCCAAATTTGTGGCCTTGTATCGCCGGTTACCGGACCCCGAATGGTAGTAGTATGATGGAGATGAAGCTACAGTATCTAAGATGTTTCAAAAATTTCAGTATCATTTCATATTTTCTTGTTTTATTTACAAAGATATTTTTTTCTCATGTTACACAATGTTCGAAACCAAATTGTGCACTGTGTGCTCCGCCAATTTCTGAGCGACACCTAATGAAAAGGAAGCTAAATGCCAGTCAGCCCCGGTCAAGTCAATCCACCACTTCAAATTTCACTCTCCACCGGCCAACTCACATGTCTTCTCAATTGGGCTTGTAGGAATCAACAATTCTCATGATCTATGGTTTTCAATGTTTTGTTTACTTAAATAAATTGTGTTTTGCAGATTTGGCGCGTTGTTCCTTATCATAAGCAATGCTGCCCCAGCCGCTTCGTCGGCATACATCAACTCGTTGACGGTCCTTTTACTCCATTGCCTACCTTTCCTTTTTATGCCACAATGTCAACGTCAGTACCTCAGTCAGTCAATCTGCGTTTGAAGGGTTGTGATATAGCAGTTGGTGCAGTTGTGGCATTCATTGCTTGGGGCCATATTATTCACTGGATTCCAACCATTAGGTGGATCGGCTACTCTTTCGTTGGTGGCATCCTATTCACGGTGACGATGGCTACTACTGTGATGCTTTTAACTTCCCGAAGCCCCAGACATAGATTTTCAGCACGATCACCTCGACCACATGCCACCGCGTTCTCGGGGAAAAGGCAATGGTCTCGGGAGGTCGCTGCGTTAAAGACTCGGCAATCCCATAGCAAAACTCCTGTGTCATCAAACTCTGAGAGAATCTCAGCATCAATCGACATTTTGCTTGAATATATCATCCGCGACTTTGTCAATAGTTGGTATGGAAACATCAGCAAAGATCCAGCCTTCCTGGACCAGGTGGATAATCTATTGCGAATCATTGCGTGTAATTTACGAGATCGTATGTTAGAACTGAACTTGGCTGAACTTGTTATATCGCGCATAGTACCGATAATTACAGATCATCTACGAGATTTCCGAGTGGCCGAGGTCATTGTTCGCGGGCGCAAGTTGAATCGGACTATGACCGAGACTGAGGAATTGGATCTAGCTATAGCCTCTAAGTTTCGCGATGGGAAGTTGCATCCAGCTGCATCTCTTTCATTTCCAGATCTGAAAATGATTCAACAAGACTATCTGCGTGGGGTAGCTTCAAAAATCATTCCTTGTGTCCTCCCGCCCCGTCTTTTGACTAGTCCGGTAGTATCCACCTTCGTAAGGGAGATCGTGGCTTGTTCCGTCTTGATGCCAGTGGCGGGAATATTGAGTGATCCTGATACATGGAATCAGCTCATGGAAAATGTGGGCAGGACTATGCTACAAGATAGATCAACTGTGCGTCGACTTAGAGCGGCTTTGGATGAACACGCTCCCAACACAGCCATATCAGCAAAGATGGCCACCATTCCAAGATTAACTCCTGAAGATACTGAGCGGCAGTTCGAAAAGTTTATCCGAGCTATTAGAAGAGTGAACAATCTGTCGGATGCCCGCCGCTTTCGCAGTGAAGTGACAAGTCAACTGAAGAAGGATAGTCAACAAGACGGAGTTGACCAAGTCTACCTCAGGCGTCTAGAAATGGGAAAGAGAGTATTGGATCAAAAAGTACAACAATTGATGCTTGGAAGTGCTAACGTAGACACTCGAAGGCCACCAATATTATCTAGTTCGGCTTCCGTAACTCCGGTCCCATCGAGACTTGAGACTGCCTCACTTGTTGAGATTCTCAAGGATCCGTCCGGAATGTCGTACTTCATGGAATACATGGACCGCCAACGCCAAATGTCACTGGTTCAATTTTGGCTGGTCGTGGATGGGTTCCGTAATCCACTAGAAGAGGACATCGTGGAAGAAGAACTACCCGCGACCCTTCCCGAATGGAAAGAATCAGATCGTCTAGACCTACAACAAATGGACTCTGCCTATCTCGCATGCCCTGAACTTTCTGTCACACATCAGTATAGACCTATAGTTCAAGAATTTCTGGCAGCAGACTCCAACGCTACCCCCCTACAATACTACAAGGCTCGAAAGGCTATTCTGAGTGCACAGTCTGCGGTGCTAGACCAAATGAACTCTCGCTATTATAGTAGTTTCAAGAAGTCAGATCTCTTTTTCAAATGCCTGGCTTCTCAGGAGGCTTCATCTAATCCGTTGGTTGTGCCTTCTAGTCCAAATACTGGCCTAGGCCCTTTGTCTTCGTCTTCGACATTTCCGTTGAAGCCCCAAATCAAAAAGCGCTCTTCGCCATCTTTCAATATTGGCAGGATCACCAAGCCCAGTCGGCCTGTTGGTCATAGAAGAGGGGCCTCAATAGACAATCATCTTACTTCCTCGCGGTTTCTACTGGATGACGATGAAATTCCTTCAATTTCTGGGTCCGATGAAGTTGATCCGGATGTCATGACAGAGTCTCTGCACAGTCTCGACTTTGAGATCGCTGAACCTCGCCATCACATTCCTGACAAACAGATTGTCAAAGCTATGGAACAAGCACTAGTTGATATCTTGGAAGATGATAGCCAACCACGGACTACCGAGGATCTGCGAGCATCCTTGTTCGGAAACGAAGACGTAGGGCCGACAGATCTCTTCTCAGAAGATAACGAGTCACTTCGGAATTCAATTGGCCTTACTACATCATGTACCAAGAGCCTCAAGGAGCCAGACAAGCCTAGTCTATCATCATTGGGGCTTGTTAGTCCCGCCTCGCGTATCGGAGTATTTCAGGATGACGACCTCTTCGGTGATGAGGACAACATCTCTGATAATCATGAGGAGACGGAGGAAAATCCCGATTATGATGATGATGACGAGCCCGTACACGCTGCCCCCGGTGATTTGGGTTTGGCAGAGGCTATCACGGGTCTTACAAAGGACATCAATAAACTGATATCTCAAGATTCTATTATTGAATCATTGACTAAGAAGGCAGAACTAGTCAATAATACGGCAGAGCTGCGGATTCTACGAAAATCAAAGGCCAGTATTCAGCGGGAACTTCGACGAAAAGAGTTGCAAAGACAGCACTACACCATCCAAGAAAGTGACAACAGTCTCTTTGGTCGTTCTACAATTCGCATCAAATCAACGACTACCAGTAAGGATGACGAAGGACGGGAGTTTGTGCTGTACATTGTTGAAGTACAAAGAAATGCAGGAGAGCAGATTCCAGCTGTTACATGGGAAGTGATTCGTAGATACTCAGAGTTCCATGAACTCTATCAAAAACTACGAACGCTCTACCCTTCAGTCCGGCCCTTGGAATTTCCACGTCGTCGAGTCGTCATGAAGTTCCAAGCGGACTTCTTGCGCAAACGCCGCTTAGCTCTGGAGAAGTATCTTCAAGAACTGCTTCAACTACCGGAAGTATGCCGCAGTCGCGAACTGAGAACTTTCCTATCACAGAGCGCAATCGGCCCACTGTTAGGCACTAACCAGGGCAAGAAAAATATGATGTCTCGATTATACGATTCAGTAACAGATGGTGTCGAGGATATACTAGGAAATCTTCCAGTATTCGACCAACTATCATTGGCCGGACAAAATTTGCTTGCAACAGCGACGAGCCAATTCAGCGCTAATGAACTGGGTCTTAGCGAAGATGGTACCGCGGTAGCCGAAGCAGAGGCCGAGCTCAATGCATTTGAAGACAAGTATGGCGAGCCTTTCATTAAGCCCATATGCGACATCTTCCTCGAGGTGTTCGAGCTCAATCGGGGTAACAACTGGCTTCGGGGTCGTGCCGTAGTTGTTGTATTACAACAGCTACTTGGCGGTACCATTGAGAGAAAGGTCCGTGACAGTAGCCGAAGCTTGATGCAAGAGGATGCCATTGTCAAGTACATTTCAACGCTCACCAACAGTATGTGGCCCGATGGGCAACTGAACCACAACAAGAAGCCAAGGACGCCCCAGGAGAAGAAAATGACGAGGACAGAGGCCAGTCTTTTGCTGGCCACTTTGATCCCTGACTTAGCAGGAAGCGTGGTTGGAAGAGTGAATGCTCAAGCAGCCAGTCGACGTATATTTGCAACATTGAATAATGCCAGATTAAAGCGAGTCTTTCTTTCTTTTGGAGCTAGAGATACAACTTGATCATATTGTGCTAACTGGTGATGATTTATAGTACACATTTGACCTTTACTCTGCTTGATGAAATAGTTAAGGCAATATTTGAGGAGGGCTCAAAAGCCACAGTCTGTGGATAGTCATAAGTAAGGTTAAGAAAGATCATTGTGATATTCAACGCTTTCTTCATGAATCACACTTGCGTTTGATAAAAATTCAATCTGCCTCTTTGCCCTGAACTGTGCTTAAGTTTGGTGAACTTGACATATATGCGAGTACTAGAGTGTAAACAACCGTAACCAGAACCTAAATTCCATCATGAACCATAGTATCTCGAAGAGAAGTGCTGAATACTAACCTGTAGTCAGATCCTTCAATGTTACTTGGACTAGCGAGAGACCGCCACACGTTGTCATAATGCTGCAATCATCCTCCAAAATTGTATACTATTTACATACAGAAAAGGAATAGTCTTCATATTTAAAAGAACAGAAGCATTGTAACATCTCATAAACTAAATATTTAGCTCTACTTGTTGTCAATGCCTACTTATGGTCACGTAACCATATCCATCCAAGATTGATACCTCAGCCTCCCGTAATTATTGTGAAGGTAGTGAAAGGAACAACTAGCGGCATACAGCAAAAATAAAGACAAAACTAAACATATTAAAATCCAAGCTTTATCTTGTCAAAAGTCTACGTTGAACTCGGTCGGTCTACATGGTTATAAGCGCCGTTGGCTTGTCAGTATTTCCCGCGTAGTCGAAGACTTGTATTATTTTTTTTTGTTCCATCCAGCAAGAAGCTAAATAAATTGAACGAGGGTAGGTGCATGCGGAATCAAGCGAGCACTTGCATTTTGGTCAGCATCAGTGGTCATTTGACAATTTCTTCTTTCCTTTTCCATCATCAGCACCAACCTTGAAATAATATTCGTTCCTATACCATCTTTTTCTCTCCGGTCTTTTTTTTTTTCGTCCCTCTCATCGCGCTCGTTCCGTTCATCTCCGCTTCTTGCGGCCCTCTCTCAAATAATGACCGAAGTTTCATCTACCCGGTTGTACCTGGGCAATCTTCCCAAGAATGGTAAGCAGCACCGACCGACAAGAGGCCCAACAAATGCATCAAAGCTTCACCGTTTGTGAATGCCGCATACACCGAGCCCAACCCTTCATTCAAATCAACATTACCAACATCATCATATGGTCACAGCAAATAAGTTGGCCTATAAATTTTTTATTCCAGCTAACATAAACTGGACTCTAGTCACCAAAGATGATATCGAAAACCATTTTAAAGGAATGGCTGGTGACATCACCGAAATCAAATTGATGAATGGTTTTGGCTTCATTGAGTACAAGGACCCGATGGACGCTCGCGATGTAGTCCCTGGTAAGTTTTGATCCATCTTAAGTACATCTCATCGTCACTCTATGAACGCTAACCATCATCATCTAGCATTCCGTAAGTATCATGAAGCTCTTTAAGGCCCTCGTTATGAACATCAATCACCACGGTTCCCAACCACTATTCCAATCTTTCCAGCGCCATTCCAACTATTCTACCGCCACAGACGGAGCTTTTTTTTTTCTCTCCTACTTGGTCCCTTCTAACCTGGATTTCTTCTCACGTCTCAAGACGGCACCGATTTTATGGGCGAGCGTCTCACCGTTCAATTCGCCCGCGGTACCAGAAACCGCGACAACGGCGCCGGTCCCGGAGACCGTCCTCCACCCCGACCCCGTCGCACCCAGCATCGCATGCAAGTTGAAGGGCTCCCAAAAGAAGCCAGCTGGCAGGTCCGTTCCGCCTTTGTTTGAATATTTCCCCATCGCCTCCGATCCCTGGATTTTCAGTTCACATCCGCCTGTATACGAACATTGTCGATGAAACATGTTTTCGGAAATCAACTGGCATATCAATCTATCCCACTTGGTACACTCCCATTGAGGCTTTACTTCGGCTATTTTTTTACGGCATAATTACTACTTCAAGTGTCTGTTACTATAACTGATTACAGTTGCGGAACTTGTTCGTATTCAGTAGTATCCTCCATCGAGCAGTCCGACTTGTCTCCCGGAAGCCCCACCCAGGATCACCCTATCCCATCAGTCATTGGATCTCTCAGTCCCATCCGGAATCGACCACACATCATCACAAATGAGATGTCTATTTTCTGACTATATACTGTGGCCTAGGACCTGAAAGATTTTTCTCGTAAAGCGGCTGTGAATGTCGTGTATTCAGAAGTATCCCGAGAATTTCCTGGGAAGGGGTAAGTTATGTAGTATTGCATATCAACAAGGTATGGTTGAGGTCAATTAACTTGTTTAATAGGTTTGTTGAATTCGAGACCGATGCAGACCTACGCGCTGCCGTTGCAAAACTTAATCAGACATCATGGTTACCGACTTCCGAGTTCATCGTAACTTGCATTCCTGACGTATGTATCTCTCCAACCTTTCCTTTGTACACTACAAAGCTCTAATTACCCTGTCACTTAGCCTCAACCAGATGTCCCTATGAACCCCCCACCCCCTCATGACTTTCGTACTCGATCACGCTCTCCCAGTCGCTATCGCCGTGGTCCTGGCCCTCATTATCCTGGGCTTGGACCTCATCCGCTTCATGGATACCCTCACTTTGGTTATGACAGGCGTGGTCCGCCTCCGCGAAGCTACAGCCCACGTCGTGGCGGGTACAGAGATTCATACAGAGACCGCAGCCCGCTTCGCCGGGACTACTATGACGATAGACGAGGTGGATACCGATCACCTCGGCGTGCCCCTCCCATGGATGACTATGTCAGAAGACCGTATGACGATCCCTACAGACGGGATTACGCATTACCACCGCTCCCCGATATGTATGGACGGCCTCCTATGTATGATCGGGCATCTCGCGATTACCCTCGTGACGGGGGTTATATTCCGCGGGAAGACTACCCGCCTCATGATTATGATAGAGGGAGGTATTGGTAAGCATACTTGTAGACTATGACATAAGTCTGGTCCCAATTTCAGAAATATATGCCCATGTATTACGATCGATAATTTAGGGTTAAAAAATGGACTTGTAGATTTACATTCTCATTTCGTGTTTCTTGATCGTCAATTACATCGTTGTCTCGAGAAATGATGAATTCAAAGTACAATAAACCAGCGTAAAACTCCTACATAAACAGATGACAGCCAACAATAAAAAAGGACAGTATCGCAACATTCGGTTAATACAATGCAAACAAGGGGGAGTGAATATAAACAAGAAATGTGTGGTAATTGGGGGAAAAAAATGGAAAGAAACGCGGGGAAGGGTGATGATATCTAAGTAGTAGACGGTATAATGAAAGACCGTGATTCCAGACGGTGCAGGCGTGACCGACCGGGACGGTCAGTTAGTGTGGTAGTGAGTGGATAATGATGAGAGAGAGTGATTGTGTACACTAACTAGTGACAAATCGTGACTCAACGACAATCTTGTGAGTTCGGTCACTAACGTGGTGTCTTCTCACTCAGCCAGACGCGTCCAGTCAGATGACACACTAATCAGACTGCTAAAGATACCAGTAAGACCAACGAGGCCCTCATCAAACTTGGCCCAGCCCAGGAAGGCCGCAGGGGAAGTGACGTCGAAGAGATCACAGATGATCTGAGAACGCGCCGCGGTTCGTTCACTGGAGATGTTAAGTTAGCTTATAGTCCAATTTTTTACTTCTAGGTTTTGGAGATGAGTTGGAGAAAGCTGCTGCTGGATAGTCACATCCTCTTTATGTGATGAAAAGGGAGGCCTGTTGGATGCTCGGCATCACCAAGCAGTGCTTATTGCATGCATATTGGTATGCTGCGACGCCCTATAGGAACATGTGGATTTCACGTGGGAGGGTAAAACTTACCTCATAATCTGCTTATACTCAACGAGACCATCAGCCTCCTTCTTATCAATGGTGGCGGCCTTCTCGCTGATAAGCATCAGTTTATAGGCCTGGGCTAGAGCACTGCAGAGCAGGCCAATGGCCCAAAATCTGTTCATCTCGCGGATAAACCGCTTACTGGTTTCTGGCTTGAGGATCTTGATACCCATGGCATCAATAAGTGTCGCTGAGTCAAACACCAGGTACAGAGTAAAGGCAATATGACGAGCGACCATCATGGACCGATAGACAGGGTCTTCGACCTTGTTCTTGGTCATGCGAACGGCAGAGCCAAAACTTTCAATGAAGCGACCGAAACGGAAGACTTTGCGGACCAAGGTGAACTGATCACGCAGCTTCTCCCAGGGCTGAAGCTGCTGCTTGGTGCCGTTGGTACGCAGGAGGTACCATGTGTAGAAGCGGCCCCAGTATTGCAGGCAGCGCATCACCTTGTCGCGGCCCATATGGGTAGCGACGAAGCTTAGGTAGTTGGCAACAGCATTGTTCTTGATAAGTTGATCAACGGACATGATAGAGGATAGGTGTGACTATTAGGTGATAGTGAGATTGGTCCTTTTTTTTAGTTTTATTATTTTCCGTTGTTGAATTTCGCTCTCGATAAGCGACTTGTCTTTTCGTCAATGTGGAAAAGACTTGAGTGTTTGTATATCGCAAGGGACAGATATAGTTGAGGATGAATGCGCGCGTGACTGACCAACTGACAGCGTCTTTTTGGTGGTGAGGTTTTCGATGGATAGGGCCGGGATCAATATGAAGATCACGGTCGTGTTCTGTAAAGTGTCGAGCGTGGGTACTAGCGAGGAGGAAAGAGAACAATGTCGCTGATTGATTATTAGCAAAACACGGGCAGGTCAACTGCTAATTTCAATAAGTCAATATTCACAGGTGAGAATAAAAAAACGCGAGGCACGAAGATTGATGCGGATTGATGCGAGTTGTGTGCAACTTTAGGAGAGTATATAGGTGAAAAACGGTAATTGAAACTGATTGTCAGCTGATTTCTCTTAAGAGGATCACAGCGTCAGTAAAATGGACCGAATAATTGTTGCGCGTGTAGCTGCTGTAGTTTGCGTGGATGTCCACCGGGGGTTGAATGGACACTGAGCCAGGGGGGAGAGGGTTTTACATAAAATAATTGGTGCTGGATTCTGCGTATTCTAGAACTGTTGGTTAAGATATGAAATACAATAATTTTCAGAAAGATGTGACAGCAAAAGTATAGGGCTTAGTGAGTGTATTCATGAAAGAAGAAGCGGTGGAGAGTGCTGGTCATCCCAAGAGTACCGAGGTTGAGATGCAACCACTTAGATCATGAACTTGGTTTTGTTAGGAAGCACGTTGGAGAACATCACATTGGATAATTATTCGCCTTCAGATTGAGACTTGACTTGAGTTCCTGACCATGTAAAACCAAACAAGCTTTCCAGCAACTCCGAGCAATGAGAGGCCGTCCACAGCCACCGGGATCCCTATCCGGATTACAAGCTTAGGTTTCACACTTTTTTATTGTGTGCGGACTTGGAGATTCATTAGAGTTATTTATCCTCAATCGAGTCACTATTATTCTGTTTGTCACTCTTGGAGGGCTGACCACCACCTAAATATTTATTGAACATGTAGATAATACCGTCACTAGGACATATTCCCTCACTTCTACATATAGATATACCAGAGCGCGCCACAGCATGACCGGGGCCTTGAGACCGGAAACATAAATGTTTTATTTATTCTCATCTAAATTGATCCCCTTGTATAGACGGCATTTAAATCATCACAAAGTGTTCTGTTGTTTGTTTGTCATGGGGGAAAAGATGAAGTTCCTGCATATTTACATGATGGAGATGACAGAACCAAATTCATATTCATGTGATCCGTGTTGAATATTCTAAAGATCATGGACTCTTCTAAGTGCCAAGGCGGCGAAGATTGCTCTGTGTTCCTCAGGAAGTGAAAGGCAAAGACGAGCCGCAACCGTATTATTTAGATAGACGTTCAAAGCAGGTGATTTATAGCTGTCTATTGCAATTACTTCAAAGCAAGAAAATATATACCACAAAATTACAGCTACATGCGACACGCTTAAATAACATCAATCCCATTATATAACTATCAATTACCTCTATGCGGTGGTGCTCCAATCAACAAGAGTTGATGCCGAGGTTCAAAGCCCGGAAAGGGGCGATAGAGCAACTTGACTAACTTTAGCTTGGAGCATTCCCGCCTATGCCCCACTGACCTCCTATGTTCCTGCGACCCAGCATAGCTTGGATAGCCTGGACAGGGAGGTTGATGGGAGCAATCTGTTAGCGCCAAGCACAGTATACTCCAACGCGCGTTTCATTATAGACAAAACGCGGCTTCTAAACAATCGTTTATGCTCGAGCCATTGACGTTTAAAGGCAAAGCACTGGTTTGAAAAACGTCGGTCTGGATCACCACGTTTCATCACTGAACCCTGATCAACTGACAACTCGGCCGGTCCGCCAATATTTTCAGCCACAATCACTTTCTGTGGCTGCATTTTTTTTTTTTTGACAAGGTTCCTGACTTGGAGATCAATTTACATGTCGCACTGTATTTATTTTCTCCATTATTGCTTGTTTCCACTCATACTTATCTCAATTTTGTGGCCCCGCCCCAGGTATGTTGGTTGAGGCTCTCACCCGTTCACACCCAGACTGAATGAAATCAGGATGGCAGTATATATTGTATTATTGTATGAAACTTGAGGATTTCCCTAGATCTGATTGTCAAGCCTTTCCATACACAGATCCAGAGATCACCTCCTCCTGTATATATCCCCCAGATTTTGTGGGTTCTTCCCATGACATCTCGGAAATTTGGTGTGGGGGAAGCGGAATTTGTACTAATAATGCAAGATTTATCAGAGGCACACAATGTTGATACTTCTAGTGGAGTAGATAATGGAAGTTTGTGTAGTTTCCTCCTATCCCTTCGATGAGAAGCCGAGCAATCCCCTTTGGATCAAACCCAGCCGACGCCACCCTGGATATTATTCTATCAATCTGTCACCCAATCTGTATCCCGTGGCCCAAGTGTGAGGCTTGGATATGGTAGAGTGAGACAAGACAAGCTATCTTTATGTTGGGAATCCAATAGTCTTTTTTTTGAAGTAAATATACTTGTTTTCTTCTGCCGAACCCCATCATTTGAAGAAAAGGTGTGGCTTTGTGTTACAATTTATTTTATTTATTTACAAATATATACATAAACAATAATACCCGTGGTATCTTTCTAGCCACAAGCCTACGTACATTGGTTTCCCCATTTGGCCGGATCTCAAACCCAAGCCGAAAATCTGGGGTGTGGCAACGAAGGAAGATGGAACACGGGGAATCAGCAAGGTTCCGTATTCGAGCTCAGACGACGTTATTTGCTTTATATATCTATATATATTTGTTTCCGGCATTCGTTATCATTAGTATACAACCGTATATTTGTTGTTTGTCTGCTGTCTATTTGAAAGCAGTGTATTGTTTGAATGACTCTGCAACGCATCCGGCTAATAATGGTCAATGTACCCCATGCTAAATCTACATCCACTACTCCAAACCTGAAAGTTCTCAACGGTGGCATTCCAGGTGGTAATAGAGTGACATTTAATAGTAATTTCCAACAAAGTCATGTCGTATCTACAGTTGTCCAGCCATAGGATCTTGGTAACAAAGTCTACACATCATGACTATGTATGTCTCCCCTCATAAAACATGAGTTCAATATGAGATAATCCATTCCAGTCAGTCACATGAACCGCCCCATAGATACTGTTTACATAGTTGATAGTTGACTAGAATGTCAAAGGCTCATAGTTATACTCCGAATTGATAAATGAAAACAGGTCTAAATTGTTGCCTCTGTTCATCACGGCTACACCACCTCGGCTCTTTCCAGCCCCCGACCCCCCCCCCTGTACTTGGTTCCATGTGCTGTGTAAGCATAAAATAACAAGCATTTTGGTAGCTGGATACTTTCTGACATTGTGTAAAACATACTGGAACCCCTCCCCTTCCCCCCTCCCCCACCCAATGCTCATCACTGAGCCGCGAATTAAATATATAGATATATAAATTTTTGGTCATATGATCATGAAGACTATATTAGGACGACTAAATCCCGGAAGAACCTGGTATATCCGAGGCCATCCAGTCCCAGACTGGACTGGTCTAACCAGCCCCTTCCGCCCAAGCACACAAGCACAACATAGAACCCAAATCTGAGAAATTTAAATGGACGTCATGCCCCTCGAAGCCTTTCTGCCGCCCGCAATCTAGTCCGTCCGCAGGGTTCCACTCCCCCGCCCTACCGTTTTGTGCCGTGGACAATATAGGCTTTGAAACTCTCGTGAGGGAGGTGTTCCCGTCACAATCTGGTATATAATAGCAATTACCTTCTCCATTTCTGTACTTGTATCCTGCCATTTTATCAAGCTTCCCTTGTGATATATATATATATATATATATACCGACGATACTTCCTCCAAGTTGTCTTTTTTTCCTCTTGCATTCACCCCCCAACGTTTCCATATACTGGCACAATTGTACCATTTCTCATTATCTTATAAGCGTCACAATTTCCGCTTGTCCGTTTCTCCTTTTTGTTAAAGCAACAGCTACAGTTTGATACTTTCACTATCACAGGCTCCGCCTCCGCATTCATCATGTCTTCCTCCTTTTCTACTATAACCGATATTAAAATCAACACTCACATTATCACCCTTACACGCTTCCTGACTGAGGAGCAAGTCAAACATAAGGAAGCCACTGGTGACTTTACGTGCGTCATATTCCGTTCATGTAATAGCATTGCGCATTTCCAATGTTAACCCCTTTCAACTAATACCTTATCTGTCCGATTCTAGTCTATTGTGTCACGCCCTTCAGTTTTCCTTCAAGTCCATCGCCTACTATATCCGCAGAGCTACCCTGGTCAACTTGACAGGTCTGGCTGGCTCTTCTAACACTACCGGCGATGAACAAAAGAAGCTCGATGTTATCTCCAATGATCTTTTCATTGAGGCTATGCGCTCTTCTGGTAAGTGCGCTTTGCTAGTTTCTGAGGAAGAGGAGAACATTATCTTCTTCAAGAATAATGCCGGCGCTCGCTACGCTGTGGCCTGTGACCCCATCGATGGTAGTTCAAACTTGGATGCCGGAGTGTCTGTCGGTACCATTTTTGCTATTCATAAGCTATCTGAAAGCTCAACTGGTACCAAAGCAGATATTTTGAAGCCTGGTAATGAGCTGGTTGCGGCCGGCTTCACCATGTACGGTGCCTCTGCTCAGTTGGTCATTACCATGAAGGGTGGCAGTGTTAACGGCTTCACGCTTGATAATGGAGTTGGCGAATTTATCTTGACTCACCCTAACATGCGTCTTCCCCGTTCACGTTCCATCTACTCCGTCAACGAGGGTAACTCACTCTACTGGGATGACAAAGTCAACAACTACTTTAACTCATTGAAACAAGCGCAGGCCAATGGAAAGCCTTACAGCTCCCGTTACATTGGTAGCATGGTAGCTGACGCTTATCGTACTCTGCTGTACGGTGGTATCTTTGCCTACCCGGCGGACAAGAAGAACCCCAAAGGCAAACTTCGTATCTTGTATGAGTGTGCCCCTATGGCCATGATTTTTGAAAATGGTAAGTTCAAAATGTTATCTTGCAAAGAAGAAAAAACGTATTATTTCGAAGTATAAACTAATTTTTGTTCTGTGCACCAGCTGGTGGACAAGCGGTTGATTCTAATATGAACCGCATGCTGGATGTCGTTCCTGAAGACATTCATGACAAAGCTGGTATCTTCATGGGTAGTTGGGATGAGGTTGAAAAGGTCAAGGCGTTTCATAAGAGTACGATGTAGACTTGATGACGTCATATTATTTTTTTTCTTTGTGTTAGGGTTTCGGATCTACATGTGGGTACTAGGTAATTTGTCTCGTTTCGGGGCATGTTTTCGGTATATGGTACGGAATCAGAATTCCATAAACACTTTGCTATTCTGCTTATCTGGTTAATGACAATATTGAATTATTCGAATTTGTACTATAAAAATTGATGAGACTTGACTTTGTTTCTGTGTTTGTTTCCTGTAATGCTTGTCCTCAATACGATGCACCTCATACATTAGGGTTAAACACACTTATATCATCGCTGCTTTGGCCATGTTTCTCCAACTAATCCATGGATCATATATGTTGTTCGCCAAATCCAGTCCTGAGGCAACAGCCATTGTTGAGGGTAGCAAATAGTCACGTTTTCAATCTTTGAAATTTCTGACAACTATTTTTGAACTTTAATCAATACAAACTTTTGACTATCGTTTGCTTGTCATATTTTTCTAACAATCAGCTGACTGGCGTTTTGATCCTGATCAATTCAAATCGACTTCTAGTGGCAATCTGAGTCTCTGTGTCTCCTGGTGTACCCACCGAGCCTTTGCTTATCTTACGAGGTAGCATCACTAATTTGTACAAAATCTTGAACACTGAGAATTGCCATCATTTCAATAGTTCTGGGGAACATTGACAGATTACTAACTTTCACCGGAGACTTTTCTAAATTTTCGCTTGCTTTTTCGAACCTGTATTGCATGCCCATCCGTTGTATCAGTGTTTCTTACTCGTTGGAGGGGGGAGAGCGAGAGTACTTCTAGCTGCTTATACATTTCAACCCCTATCTACTCGCATAACCCAAACTCGCAGACTATCAATTTTACTTGCTCTAGATGCCACTGTCAGACTATCCGAAGCCAGAGGCAAAAGCTGCCGCTGCCACTATCACCTGCGACATCAGCAGTGATCTACAGCCTCACCAGATGCAACAGCAGCAATTACCACAACAAGAATTACAGTACCAACAACTGCGAGAATTGGCTCAGGCTCAACAAACACAAATAAAACAACAACAGCAGACCCAGAAAAACCACCAAGCACTGCCTTCTCGCGTTTCTCAGCAGCGTCTGGCTAAACCAAAGCCGCATGTCGCAGGCCGTCTCCATACTCACGTTCCATCGTCAAAGGGCATTCATGCCAATAAACACCAGAATGCCACCGCTTCAGGACAAATGAGACCACCAAATCGAAGAACCCAGTCCGATCAACGTCTCCCGCACACAAATTCCTCCAACGGACCAATCACTGGCCCCGGAAATTATACGGGCCTCACATCCAAGACCACAAGTGGTCTGAAAAAGACTTCTTCTCAGACGGCCATAGCCCGCAACCGCTCCCACACTGAAATCACTCACGGCGGCCGTCACGTTTCATCCAAAGTCGGGTTGACTGGCGACCGTCTGAAGCGCAACAGCTCAGGCGCAAACATTAGTGCCGTCTTTGCAACCAGAAACCGCTCATCCAAAAAACATGCCCGTTTTGACGTTGGCCACAACGACGACGAAGAAGCAGACGACGACGACGACGAAGAGTGGCAAGACGCTGGTATCTCGGCTTCGCCTTATATCACGAAACACACACCGAACAATCGACAAGACCAGAATTCACAGGAACAATACTCGCCATCCGAGAAGCGCCCTGCAAAGATGTCGATGCCAGTTTCTGCTTCTGCAACAACTCTTGTCCAGTCTTCTGATGTCAGGACAACAGGAACTTCGGACATGCCCACGTCACGATTTATCGGGAATCGTAACGGCATTTTGACTAGTGAGGGCTCTTTCTACACCAACGACGGCAATGACGGCAGTACTTCCCTTGACATGGGCCAGCGGATCCAACAGGCTATTATGGCTACAAATGCTGTCAAGGACAATGCCAATGTTAGCGATGATGAGGATTCCAGCCGGATAGCCTACCACAGAACAAAGCCCAAACCTGCTGAGAAATCACGTACCCAACAAAAGCTCGATCTTCAAAGGGCTAGCTCAGCCATGGACACGGGCGTCATTCCCGGTGCACATGCGAATCCCCATTTGATGGGTGGTAGCCATAGACTCGTCAATGTTATTGTCGCTAATAACGATGGCACCGCCACCCGGGATCCGCGTGTGCTCAAGACCCTGGAGCACACTGACTCCGAATACATGGTAGTCCATCGTTTCACCAATCCCATTGCTCGCTGTGCCCAGCGTTTGGCTAAATCGTCACCTCTCTTGAAAAGTACCAATGGTAATGGCCGTGGATATCCTTCCCTCAATAACTCGATAAGCATGCCAACATCTGCTGCCGAAGTCCTCCAAGCTGAACGAGCAGCTGCCCGTCACTCGCGGAAAATTAGCACAAGCTCACGTCCTGGTACTGCTCGGTCTATTAATCCTTTGGCCAATGGTGCTTTCGATGAGTTGAGTTTGATACCTATACATCACGGCCAGAATGCAGAGGAGTATAACATCACTTCTATACTCCAGAATCTGTGGTCCACTAACTTGGATTTGTCGGTTAGTCAATAGAAGCGTTGATCGAGAAACAGGGACAAGAAGTATGAGAAGTTATGATAATATGAAGGCGGTTATTATTTTTGGTTCTTGTGATACCTAATTAACTATCTTTAATACAACATCTTATTTGCTGTCAATACTGTCTGTTAATCTATTTTTTACGTGCTCCCACAGTAGTATGTTCTCAATGCCATCAATGTATGATAGATAGGTGCACTTGTAGATATCAAGACCAGAGTGTTTACCCCACTCATATGAATGTATACCAACATAATAAAAGCATTGATTCTTATATCAAAGATAGCGAGACAAGATATCTAGCGATCTATACTATTTAAGATTTTATTGTTCATGCACAGGTGGCTTCGGAACGAGCGATAAGGGTAGTTAGTGACCACGAAAGAGAGAAAAGGAAATAAATGAGAACGAAAACGCCAATTGGAAACAAGAAACCCAGAGTACTGGACTTCAAACTACATGCCTCCCCAAATGACCAGAATACATATAAGAAACCTGCCCATGACTCTCCACCTGCACATAGACAGACTACAAGAAATTAATGTAAAATTCCAACCAAGCAGAGATATTAATGTTATGGCAGGACCGAACTTAATGAATTAGAACTGAATCAGGTCATGTGCCGGCCCGTTTGACTGCTGTCGCGCAGCGAACGGATTGTTGCTGCTCTGTCCAAAGGCACCAGGCCCAGTAGCAGAAGGTGCTTGTTGGTATTGAACACTGGGCATACCAGTGAATTGCGATCTTAAGAAAGGGTTGTTTCCCGTCGTCTCAGTATTGAGCTTATTAATACCAGCTCCAGCACTGTTGACAAAGGTCCCGGGAGCGGTATGCTGAGCAGGAATACGCAAATTACCAGTGTTTCCAAATGTATCCATACCATCCCCACTGGCCAGAAGAGAATTCAGCTTTTGCTCATGCTCACTGAGTTCACGAGTAGGCTGAGATTGCTGGTCAGGCTGGGGTTGGGGCGTTGCGGACTGGAAGGTGTTGAGAGGTTTTTGTTCAGGAAGTGCACCAAGTCCAGATCCCTGCGCAGTACGGGGACGGTTGAACGGAGAGTTAGAAGATGTGATGTTCCCAGAATTGTTATTGTTGTTGTTCGCAAAGGGGTTGTTGGAGCCTGTGGGAGCAGGCTTCATAAGTCCAGCATTAGCGGTGGCCCATGGGTTGTTGCTACCAGTTGGCATAGGAGGTTCTGGCTGCGGAGAGGAGACTTGAAGGGCATAGGGATTATAACCAGTGGGCTGAGGTTGGAATGTCATTTGTTGTTGTTGCTGCTGCTGGTATGGATCCATACCAATGCCGTAACTATTCTGATAGTACCCAGTGGGTTGAGGTTGGAATCCAGTGTATGCATTCTGTATATAGCCAGTAGGTTGAGGCTGGAGCTGGGGCTGATCCATAGGGTTGGCAAAAAAGTCCACCGGGTTGCCTTGCTGGTAGCCCATGTTAAAGCCCGTAGGTTGTGGCTGCTGAACTTGAATGAGATCATCATCAAATATGGAGGCATTAGCAGCAGCAGCAGCTTCTGCTTGGGCTTTGCGACGGCGGTCTTCTTCTTCTTGACTGAGTTTAATGGCCTTGGCCAGGTCATCATCAACTTCACCTCCATTCTGACGTTCCCTTTTCCGTCTATCCTCTTCTTCCTGGGCCTTACTGGCTTCAATGGCCAGTCGATATTCAACGTCATCTTCATCGCTACGGCGAGGTCTTGGCTGACGTCTAGGCGAGGTTGGTGGCCCGTACTCATCGAGGCCAGTGACCCTGGATTTCCAAGAGCGACGATCGCTGCGCTCAGCAGTCAAACGCTCTTCGTCGCTCAAAAGAGCTGTAAGCTCTTTAGCAGCGGTTCTGACTAAGAAAGGGCAAACTTTGTTAGTCTCTGTCCTTCCCCCAATACTAGTATATCGGCTGTACTTACCGTTCTGACCAACATCACGACCTTCTTCATCCATATACTGAAACTCCCGCAACGTCTTGATAATGTAGATATTGGCTTGCGCCCATGACACTACCTTCTGCGAACCCTCATGTAAGCAGTAATCGAGTACCTTTAGAGCCTTCAACACGTGCCTCCAGTTTTTACCCTTGTCGTTCAGACGCTTATCCAGCATCTCCATAATCTGGACAAAGTCCGAGCCACTATTCGCGTTAGAATCATGTGATGTGTGCGTATTGAGTCGTATGTAGAGTTGATATATATGGAGGTATTGATATTGCGAGGAAATACATACCCATTGAACGTTAACTGGGCAATTTCAGACATTTGTGTTCCAGAAGGGCCCCAGGCGTCATTACTTGTGGCTATTATCGAGATAATGTTAGAATATGAAGACCGCAGCGCATCAATTTGTATCATACGCACCATCGCGAACTTTGACCTGCGTCATTGAGTAACCTTTGGTCACATTTTTGACGCTGCGCATAACTTTGGACATTTTGATGATTTTTGCAGCTTACGCAGCTGACAGAGCGGAATGTATAACTAGGAGTCAAGATAGAAACGACGGGATGGAATGGTTTTCAGATGTACAGAAACTCAAATTGAGGTCGACGATGAGTCTGAAGGCGGGGGGACTACTTCCAACAAGCCAGATAGGGTGTCACTACACTGTAAGTAGCACACGCAGATGATGACGTGAGGCCCGCACAATGGAGGCTGTGTGGTCGCGAATTGATGTGTACGAGACGCGGGATAAAAATGATGATTAGAATACTTTTTTTTGTCGACTAGATTAGACTTTTTTTTTCAAAGATCTTGGAAATGCGATTGCTGGGAGAATTGAGGGCTTGTTGCGACATGAGTTGTAGATATCGAGGATCCGGTGTGAGGGCGAATTCAGGAAGCCGTCGCATCAAAAAAGAAATGGGGTGAATTTTGTGGGATAAATGACGTTGGATGGTTGTCCTGTCGGAGGTGGCGGCGTTGGCATGTCAGTGTTGTTACGTGCAGACGCAATGTTTTACAGGGCCCCATGACTGCACTATACAACTATATAATTAGAGGGATCACTGGAAATTAGTATAGCACGTGATTCTTTTTTCTTTTTGCCTCAGATGTACATTTTGTAGTTGAGCACTATTTAAGTTCACCTCGTTGAGTTTGAGTTCGAGTAAAGAAAATGTTGGATAGCGATATAAAGCGCCACTACCACCTTCAAACACGACTACCATAAATTAAATAGTCCACAGACGAGTTACTGCTCTTGGGGATCTTCTCAATCTGTTTAGCCCTTTGACTCTAGCTCTGTCTCTCTCATACTTTCTCATGCACATAATTCCTAGAAGAATCTACCTTGGGAATTAACAAGTGATCCCCAAGACATCATAACTCTACAATCATCTAGTGCTTATAAACAAACATATCAATCAATATAATACAATTTTCAATGTTCAGTCGACCAAAGTCGGAGCTTATATTTGTTTATTCTCTTTTTTTATTAGATCCCGTATATATGTATCCATTTAAACTTGACTAGATTCATACCAATGAAATAAACATCACGTAATCCTCGACTTGTATCCCATGGACTGACACCATGGGGATGGGGATAATGTGTAACAAATCACATCCATTGTCTATATATATATATATATATATATATGGACAGAAATGATTTATTGTCAGTTTTCTTTTTTGCTTTTCTTAATGTAGCGAGACGCCACGATCGAGTGGTGAATGTGCGGAAGGCGGAAGGTGCATGCAAAGGAGGAAGGGCCAGGGTTGGTTTACATCGACGAAGTGTTGCTTTCCATTTCCGTGAAGTTCACGACAATGCCTCGTGTGCCGCAGGCAACCCGATTAGATAACATTAATCCAACATTGTTAGCCTAGGAGACAAAGATTCATGATTGTCGATTCAACATGCACACAGGGTTGGATCTCGGCTTATCTTTACTACTCACTGAAATAATCATAAATCATGGAAAATGCCCAGAGTAATCCTTGCAAATATACCCCCCCTCCCGAAGTACTGCCCACATATTGGGCAAAGTTATTCCGTCTTGGAGATACCACAGATCTGATATTGATCAAAGTTTGCAATTTCTTTTGGATATCGGTGGCAGAGGATGAGGACGACCCAGGAATATTGGGATACAGAGAGGTATCAGGCCCAACAGCAACAATAATGGGATAGCCATTGTGATCAACCATATCCACAGCGGCCTTGATATTGGTTGTATTTTCTCTGTGCTTAAGACACAGCATTATGCCAAACACAGGCATCTCTTGAGGATTTATGCCAAGGTAATATATGGCATTGGACATAGCAGAACGAGCCTACTTCTTAAGTCCATTTGCCAGATTGTCTGAACTTCGATTTTTCACTTGCACCAATATGCATCCCATGTAGGCAGGCCTGACTGGCTTTTTGTGGTTGTGGTTTGATCCACACAGGAATCAAGATATCAATACCAGTTGTATGTTTAGGAAGGAATATAGCAGCTGAACAGCTATATAGATACTCAAAGTCCTTCATGGTAGGGACACAATCATCAAATCTCATTGTCCGGAAACGTACAACCCGAGTGAAAAAGATATGACCCCGGCAAATGATGTCAACAGCATCGGAAAGCTTACTGGTTATCAGATTGGCAGAGAAGAGGTTGAGTAAGAAGCCCTTTGTCCCAACAGGTTTTGGCCATTCTAAGTATAAGTGGCATCCATAGCATGAAGTAATACTAAAACAGTAACAAATTTGCCAATATAACTAATACTGACAAAACCATGTTTGAGATTATGGTAAAAGTCGTCCAAGGCTTCAGAAAGACATGATTTGAGTTCTGACCGGGTAACTAGTGACATGATGGGTTCGTAGGATTGGACAGTGATAATCATCTCTCGATCAACAGAAACATCAACAATGAAATGCATGTATGATGCCACCAACTCTATTGATCTCTGAGAGTCAAGTATAGAGAAAGATATCCTGTGAAGAAGACGGGAAATGAAGCGGACATCAGAATATCCAGGTGTCGCCATCCGCGTCTTCTCTATAACAAGCCCCAAAAGATACTCAGGAGTCTCGCCTTACTGTAGCAATGCACCAAACATGGGCCGACCAATTTTTGACAAGGTTGCCAGACTCAAGTCAGGAACATTGATGCTCAGGAACCCATGTCTATAGTCTTCAAATAGTCGCAGAGACTTGGTTTCATAAAAGGGCGGATGGATAGAGCGTTCATCCTCTTGATTCAGGGACTTTTGGCTGGAGTCAAGCACTGTAGGTGGAGAGAAGTTGGCAACCTGGGAATTGGTATCCATGAGAATGGCAAAGCTTCCAAGAATAGATCCATCATGGTTCTTCAATCCCACTTTGAATTCTCTAAAGAGGTCTGATGGCATTTCTGATAGACCTCAATTCTTGCCTATATCACCCAAGAGAGCCCCGGGCCTCATCAATAGCCAGAATGAACTATAGACCCTCAGTGCGAGATTCTTGACCAGTTAAAAATTGGAGTCCATGTGCAGAAATAGCATCGTTCAGAATTTGATCACAGGAATCTGAAAAGGCAGATTCCGACAACTCAGACCTTGTGAACGACAACAATGACTTAGTCATGGCTTCCTGAAAAGTGACGGACCGAGTACGAGTTTGTAGATCCCAGAAAGAAGGAGGGGCGATCTTGTGCAACTTAGCTCGCTGGGCCATGATACATGTCCTTTATGACCCCGGTACCAAAGCAGAACAAGACAATCTTTAGACATGGCAAGTCTATTGGTCTTTTTTGGGACTTATCAATGATATCTTGACAAGCATCAGCACTGATTGACCTTGGTGGATAAAGTGACACATATGACACATAAATGTCATGACTCAGGACAAGCTCCTTTATAAGAAAGGACTTGCCTACGCCAGAAGGGTCCACAATGGAGATATATGGTGCCAACCAGCTCCATCTATCCGTGCCATGATATAGATTGTAATAATTTCTTAGTTGACTGAGAAGATTGGAACTGTTGATATGGCCAGGAAGAATGTGTTCTTGTTGATAAAAGGCTTCTCCAACAGCAGATATTGTCTCATTTACTGAGTCATCGTCTGGGTTATCATGCAGGTTGTTGGTAATCCATTCTTGTGGAGGTGGCCGAGATGGCTCAGACAATGCAACATTCTGGGTCGAACACAAGAACTTAGCAATATTGAAGTTGCGATCATCTTGGAGCTTGGATAACATGGTATTGCTGAGACCAGCTTGATCAAAATGTTTTCCCCAGTAATTTCGAGCTCTGTGCTGCAAGAGTTTAGGTTCCAGGGCAAATTTGACTCCAGGGTAATAATCCCGGCCAGCATAGTCAAAGACATCTTGACATGTTACAAAAGTTAGTAAAGTGTTGGAGTCTCCGGGTGCCGTGATGACTGACTTTGGCTTAGAATTTGAGTTTAGTGCTGTTAGTATTCGATGGGTAAAACTCTAGGATACCTTCACTTATACCAGAAAAGGAAAAGGTCGCTGAGATCGAGTAACTCGTTGTCAAGATCAAGTTAAGAACTTGGTATTAATACGATGATACTTTGGACTTGAGCTTGATAGTGTTAATTTTGGGGAAATCAATGGTCATGCAATGATTTGAGGTACCAAAAGAAGATAAGCAACTTGTCTAGGATTTCACAATATAGATAATTGTTCAGGTATTGTCACAATTGTGTTATTGGCGGGGGAAACAATGGAGAAATGGACAGAACAAAAATAAAAAAGCAAAGTAAAAGAACAACATTCTTATTCGTCGGGTTTGGGGTAAGCTTGCAAAATATTGAGTGACGTTCGTTATACCTGTCACGTGATGGTAACAGGTACATCCTAGATGACATCTATTCAAATATTACTCCCAAGAACATGACATTACACACATTCAAAGAGAGAAATAAAAAAGGGAAAGAAAAAACAAGAAATAATTGTATAAGCTGACATAGTTGACAAACCCACCTGCCAATTATAACCCATGTCTTAGTATATAAATAATAAGAGTTTGACAAAACAGGCAGAAGCAAACATGTAAACATAACACATAAACAATGGCAAACACGGCGTAGTGTAATGGTGTGCGGCAGAATGTGAGATCAGCTTATTCTATATATCAAACATGGGCAAAAGAAATCTACATAGTGTGTGGCTGCAAATGACATAGGATTTGTTATGTAAAGTTTGTACCCAGGCTGTGCTGTGTAGCCATATCTAGGCTTTCGTTGCTAATTGTTGCAGAACCATGTATTATCCATGTCATAGAATTTGTTTTTCATCTTGGATATCACTACACAAAATCAGCTTGTTGCTAGCCAACTATATACCTTATCTATAGCAAAAGCATATAGCTTTATCAGAATAGTCCAAATAATGCATCCATTTGAATCTCATTCCACAATATTGTCTAATAATCACGCTGTCTTTCTTTTATTTCTGTAGGGAAGGAATGTGGATAGCACTAGTCATAAGAAAGAAATTTGTTCCGGAAGCTAGAAAAGACTCAACTAAAGTGATATTGTAGCTACATACGCTTGAACCCAATGCCGAAAGTGGAACCCGAACCCAAAGACCATTCCCAAACTCCGCCAAATGAATTATGAAATACAAAAAAAAAGAATTGCTATAACGCTAAATATGCCACATGATTCTAGCTTTGGCTAATCTACCCCCTCCCCTCTCAGAATAGAATATGTCCAGAAGTCCAAAAACATTCACAAAATAATCCACCTGGAATGTGAAGAAGTATCATCCGGCCCTGATACTTTAGAAATTTCATCATGGCTGAATTGTTACGCGGTCCTATGGACAGAGATTGTTGGCAAATCAGAAACAACAAGATCTTGAAGCGGTCCTGGTTCATCAAAGTCTCCAGAATTCGGTTTGCGCCAGCCCGGCGGAAGCCCGGGTCCACTGTCCGCATTACCGTAGTCACTCTTCTTAGTTCCCTTGGGCCATCTACCAGGCCCCCGACCAGTACCACCTTTGCGTTTGCGTGATGAAGACGAAGAAGCTTTGGGCCTCCCAATTGGCTTCTTCTTGATAGTGCTGGAAGGGCGTCTCCGCGGCGGAGGTGCAGTTCCCGTGTTGCTGCTGGAACGAGTGAACAGCAGACCAGGAGCTGATATTACAGACGATCGTGATGCTTCGAGGCGGCGACCACCAACCATAGGTGGGAAAACCTGGAAACGAGTCGGTGGTATGCCTTCATAGGCCTTGAGCCATTTTAATGGATCCTCTTCAGCTTCGGCGTGATGGGAATCTCCCATCATACTGGCAGCTCGGGACTCGGTCGATGCGATTATATATTCAGTATCTGTCCAATGACCATTGATACCTGGCTGTGAAGCCAGTCCATCCTTGGCCATTGCCTCTGCCGTATTGGATAGTCGCTTCTCAGTAACCCGCGACTCCGAATCAATGTGCATCTTATCATCCCGGTGGTCATCATCCCCATCATCCCCAAGGTGGCTCAAAGAAGGTGCAATATCGTAATTGACGTTCACGCCCCTACCCATGACATATGGAGTCCAAGTTAGGGCTGTAGGTTCCAATTTAACATACTTCTTAGCTTCCCATTTGGCAAGATAATTCCGGCAATATTCCACATCGACTCTGAATGCATAGAGCTGGGTTTCTGGGTCTCTGACCAAACACCTCAAACCCTCTAATCCAGAGACTACATCATCAGCGGTTAAACCAGTGTCATCAGATATCTGCCGGATACTCAAACCAGACGGTGTCTCATTTGATCCTAAATGGTTCAGCAGATATTTGCTGAGAACTAGACGCCAGTAGTTTCTGTAGGACACAAGACCCATATCTGAGAGAGGTTTCTCGGGAGAGCCAGTCTTACGTTCCACTCTAGTCAGAAGATACGAAAAATCAATCAATAGGTTACCGTATCCCTTTCGTTGATGAATCGGCAGGGTCAAGATACAGCTGACATTGTTCTGGCTGCTTTCCCGTTTCTCCTTCGAAAAGTATCCAACAAAATGATAACCAAGCTCATCATACTCACATAGAACGTAGAAAAGGAATGGTTCTACATCGTAGTACAAGGTTTTGGACCCCAGAAATAATTTTGCAAGTAAGCAAAGATTTTGACAGTACACCGGATGTTTTCGGCCATCAACTTCGAACACCGAAATCGATTCATGGCGATAGATCTCATCACCGGGAGGATGTTTTGCGGGACATTTGAGTTTATGCCTCCAAGCTACATAGTCTGAGTTCATATACTTGAGGCAAAACTCGCATATGTACAAAATCTTGTTGCGACTGTACTCTTCTGGATAAGGCGCGGCATACCATGTTTCAATTTCCCAGCCTCCAAAATCAATGCATTCAATTTGGGATCCCGGGCCCTTAGATTTCTTGGGCTTTTTGAGTGGTAAAGGCATCTCGGCTTGCATCTTGAGAATGCGGTTGCGCCATTCTTCCTCTGCCACTGTCTTGGCCTCCATAAACTTCTTACGATCATCATCTATCGGCAGTGTTTTGGTGGTATCAGCTTCTACATCATTGAGTATACCTCCGTATGGTTTGCCCTTGGCCTGATCGGTTTCTCTATCAAAGAATGAGTAAAAAGGCTGTGATATATATGTAAAGGGAGCCGCCGGAGGCTCAATATCGGCAGCGGCAGCGCCGAAAGTTGCCCCACGAGCACCACCACGACGACCTCGACCTAAGCCGGCCGGTGGTTGTTCGAGAATAAGCCGCAAAGCAGTTGGTTTAACTTTAATTCTCACCAACATTGACATCGGCCCCTTTTTGGTGACGGAAACCAGACGCTGTCTTTTGATTCTAAGATTGCGAGCAGTACTCGATTGTTCTTGTTCTTCTGTAGGTTCATCGTGAGAACACCTGGACAATGCAGAACCTTGGCGAAGCCGTTTGCGCAAGTTAAGTGTAGCTTCATCTTCATCTGCCGCCGTCATGGTCCGTTTTCTCAATGACCGAGGGCCATCAGATGGGTATTCCAAAGGCTTTTCGGAGGGGCTTAAGATAAATCTAGGTTCAGCTGAGGATAAATGGCCACCGTTTGCTACTGGAGCAGTGTCCATGAAGGATGTACTGTTGGCAGTTGCTTCAGCTAGAGCGAGGCACTCTTGACATTTCCAGGAGGACGGGTCTACGCATGATGTTAGAAATTGGTAGACCTATCAAAGTATTACCGACAACCTACCATCAACTTGGCCTAATGATCCAGACTGTCTAACGCAGGGTACGTGAGCTAAGTGTATAGTTAGCATAAGTAGCGTTTTTATGTCCCCAGTAAAAAAAGCATACCATTTTCACTGCAAGCAATGCACGTGAGAAATACATTCATTTCTTCGTGGCTGTCATTTTCTTCATCATTTCGACAATATATGCAAATCGGGGTAACAGAGCTGCCTTCATCTTCATCTTCATCTGATACTTGCTCGTCCACATCCCACTCCTCTGCGCTACTAGAATCCTCCTCTGAGGAGCTTTCTGATTCATCTAATTCACCTTCAACTTCTTCTGATTCTGATTCGCCGGGTTTCAGCTTTACTGCACCAACCCCTTCAGTATCGTCTTCATCGGAGCTTCGATCAGCATCGTCGCCAGACTCTTGATTTGAGTGGTCATCTGTGTGATCATCCGTGACATGGTCAGACTCCTGGTCTTCTAACGCTTCACGGTAGTCCGCCTCTTCTGATTCTCTCTCTTGAGTTAAATCGTAGTTGTTGGGGTCATCATCCATGTGTTCGTCGTCATATGGTTCGGGGGTAGTGTACGAAGACATCTCGATAGGTTCTTTTTCGAATATATAGGATTGAGTTGAGTGAGCAGCACTGTTTTGGAGATATTCTTCGGTCAATATGTAATGCGACCTGATGCAACCAGCGAACTGGAAGTGGATTCTCGACAATACAAGATCTTAAGTGTGGTGGTGCAAGGAATTATTTCAACTGCCCATTGTGTAAGAATTGCTAATCATTAGCGAACAAAACGCTCTAGCAAGCGCAATTGCTGGTATGGTGGCAAGTAGTATCGTGCTAAGGTACCAATCAATCAACACTACCGATTTTGTAATGTTGCGACAAAGTTGTTTCTTGTGACGCGCTGCTTACCAAAGATTCCGCTGGCACGTGCCGCGTTGCACTCCACTTTCCACCCTGGGTTAGGTGGGTAAACCCTAGTTATCCGTTAACTAGATGAGTTATAGACGGCTAGCCTTGTAAGGATTATAAAACGCACTAAAATGACACCATGTACGTTGCCAAACTCTACACATAAACGCTCATTAAGGACGCCCAAAAGTCTGACGTTATCGAACTCAATACACCACTGATTCAATATGCCCGTTCCATTTGAAGCGCTTATATCCTATGGCATCATCACAGCTGTATGTCGGTCATGAAATGCATCCAGTACGGGCACATGAAGTCTAATTGGCCAATCATAGATGTTCGGCATCACAGGTGCCGGTCTTGGAGCTGTCAGATATTGGCAAAATGGATGGCATAGACCCAGATGGTCTCTTGACGATTGGGATAGAGTAAGTAACTATGCTTCATAATCATATTGGTTCTCACTAACATCAAATCTAGCACAGTGAGTAGCATGGGAATTTAGCCCGAGAATAGATGAGATATACATTATTAACACTTCTGCTCTAGTGATGGAAAGAGACCTTCGACTTACAGGAAATCTTCGCGGCCAGAGCAATGAACCCTTTGCCCCCCCGGGTTTCGAACTTAGTCATCCTTGGAAGGTATGTCAACACACAACATATGTCACAGACCACTGGACTGACTTTTTTGTAGCTCGAAAACAGACCTTTCTAAGGTCTCATGCTCTTACAATGGCGTAATAACTTATGGCCCAAAAAGCCATACCATAACATCATTGACTACAATACCAAGCCTAACAACAGAAATCCTCAACCACTCAAACCCTATGACGCTATGACGATACAATCAAGTAGCTCAGCGGTCAAAACATGACAGGATGATCATTAAGTACAGATTATATGAATATACAGTTTATTCTTTATAAACGTCTGGTTGTCCTGACTTTGTTCAAGCCCTCAAGTAACACACAAGCTTGACATATTCCCTGACTTGACATGAATCCACACTTTTCACATCTCTGGAGTATTTGTAAAGATGTGGGTAGCTTGGAAGTAACCTCATTCTCGTTGTAATTGTTTGATGTTGAGGCTAGTTCATCTGAAAAATGAACAGAAGTCTTCGAACAATTACCTGGTGTGGAACCATCAACTTTACAGCGACAATAGTTGGTATCTTTGCCCTGAACAACTAATCGAGCTATATCTTCTCCGCTGCGCACGATATCCAAAATAGCACTTGGGCGGACTCTTTCGAGGTTTTTTATGAGGACTCTGGCGGTGCCACGGAATGCTTCTGGGCTATAGAGACATTCAGTGCTAAAGTAAAGCAGCTTTTTGAAATGGGCGTAGAGCACAATTTCCTTTTCATAGCAATACTTCAAAGGCTTGCTTCGTTTGACATCTTCTATACCGACACCTGTCACGATGCTGGTACTTCTAGACAATCGTGGTACATCAGCACGTAACAAGTTCATCAGGATAGTCTCGGCTACATCATCAGCATTGTGACCAGTCACAACGTGTTGGATGCCTAGCTTTTTGGCACCACGGTCCAGGGCTTGTCTTCTGAATACGCCACAGTATGTACAGTTACTCTTTTTCCCAATAGCTTCTACCACTTGGTCCATAGTCCATCCGTATAATTCCGAGTAACTGAGGATTGTTAAAGGCATGTTGTAATCCATGGCATTTTGCTTGACTGTCTCGAGTGAATCATCCCGATATCCAGTAATGCCTTCGTCGATACTAAGAAGTACCAACTCTAGGCCATAATCATATCGATCGTTAAGTGTCTTGAGTACAGAAGCAAGTACTGTAGAATCTTTTCCGCCTGATGCACCAATTGCAACACATTCGCCCCTATGGAACAATTGAGAAGATGTGATTGTGTGGTGGACTTCTTCTTCAAAAACGAATATGAAGCAAGACTTGCAGAGCTTGTCATGATTCTTGGGACGTTTAATGACGGCTCGGCCAATTTGACATTTGGCACAGGTGGGTGGTGGCATACTCGTGTAATGAGAAGTTTTTTTTTTTGGGGGG
>JABFIG010000118.1:0-75388 GCA_017139545.1 Ambrosiella cleistominuta | reverse complement strand
GCCCCCTCCTCGCCCCCCGTCACCACGCCACGGCCAACGGCCATCCCATCGAATACGAAGACTCCGACTCCGACTCTGATCTCCCCCCTGACATCGAGGCCGCCGCCGGCGCTCCCGACGTGCCCATCCCGTCGATCCCCTGGGTCGAGGATGCCGAACTCGACTCGGACGACCCCATCGTCGAGGTCGCCATCTGGGTCAACTTTCTTGCTAACGCGATCCTCCTCGTCGGCAAGCTCGCCATTGTCCTCACGATCCCGTCCATGTCAGTGCTTGCCTCGCTCGTCGACGCCATCCTTGACTTCCTGTCTACGTTCATCGTCTGGACGACGACGCGGCTGGTCGCGCGCTCACAGGGTGATAATGAGCAGTATCCGGTCGGCCGCAAGAAGCTGGAGCCGCTGGGCGTCCTCGTCTTCGCCATCGTCATGATCACGGCGTTCTTCCAGGTCGGCTTCGAGTCCATCGGGCGCCTGATGTCGACGGACCGGGAGATCCTCGAGCTCGGGGCCCCTGCCATCGTCATCATGGTCTCGACCATTGTCATCAAGGGTGCCGTGTGGCTCTGGTACCGCCTTGTCAAGAACTCATCGGTGCAGGCGCTCGCTGAGGACGCCCTGACCGACGTCGTTTTCAACACCGGGTCCATCCTCTTCCCGATCCTCGGCTTCTTTTTCAAGATCTGGTGGCTGGATGCCCTCGGTGGTTTGTTGCTGTCACTTTACGTCGTCTTTAACTGGTCCGCCACTGCCATGCACCATGCCCGAAACCTCACCGGGTTCTCGGCGGACCCCGATGAGCGCAATTTGCTGCTATATCTCACGATGCGCTTTGCCACCACTATCAAGCAGATTCAGAATCTGCGGGCGTACCACACCGGCGATAGGTTGGCCGTTGAGGTCGATATTGTCCTGCCGAGCCACACGCCATTGAAGGACTCGCATGATCTGAGTGAGGTGCTGACGTATTTCCTGGAGAGCGTGCCAATTGTTGATCGAGCGTATGTCCATGTTGACTATCTGCCATATCATCAGCCGACGCATATTACTAGGAGTCGGTTAAACTAAGAAGGAAAAGATAGAGAAGGCATAGCCATTATATTAAACCAGAAATGTGGGGCCGATGTGAGACCGTAGATCGTAGATTTAGCATGTGTAAACTAGAAAAAAAAATACTCTAAATAGTTGCATAATAATAATCAGTCTCCACCGGACAAAAACACAAGAATCAAGTATAAACCGTAAATATCAAATTACATCTCAACAATCTATATATACCATCATCTTCTCCTCCCCCCCTCAGTACGGAATCCCGTTTGTCAGCAACTGGAAATGATCGTAAACCCCCGTCGAATAAGAGGCATAACTCTTTTTAATCAGATCCCGCATAAACTCTGCCGCCTCCTTCTCGCTCTTTTCTAGCACAAACCTCTCCAAGAAGTGCCGCACACTCTCGGGCTTGAAGCACGGCAGCCCCGAGTCCATCATCAGCTGCACAATCTGCACCAACTTGTGCGCATACATCCGGCACGCCAGGAATGCCTTGACGCACAGCTCCTCAAACCACCGGAACGCCTGGTGGTCCGGCGAGCCGCCCATCACGTCCATCATCTCCGTTGTCAGCTTAAACGGCGCCCGCTCAAACTTGATGCCGCCGGGCGCAATGTCGAAACAGAAGCCAAAGTCAATGTGGATGATGTGGCCCTGGTCGTCCACCATGATGTTTCCGTTGTGGCGATCCTTGAATTGCAGCAGGAAAGAAATCACCGAGTAGGCCGCCATCGACTTGACAAAATTGGCCCGCGCATTCTGGAACCGGAGCGAGTCCTCGTTGCCATACTTGGACACAAAGTAGTCATATAGTTTGTTGACCGCCTCACGCCCCAGCATGTCACGCGAGATGGAGTTGGGCAGAACCTCAATGACACCGCATCCGGGCGCCGTGGCGATAACACGGTACGGGAACACAAAGACATCGAGTCCCACAGAGTTGAAGATGCCCCGGAACGCTGCAATCATCTGCAGCGCCAACACGTCCTGCCGACAGTCGTCGCCCACCTTGAAGATACACGACTGCCAGGCCTCCACCGGCGCCGGAAGAGCAACAGCCATGGGGCCCGCCACAGCAGTAACCGGAACCCCGTTGCCCACAGCCACAGCTGCAGTCCCCACAGTAGTAGTAGCATTCGCAGGAGCCGTCGGGTCCGCATCGTCCATGGGCAATAACATCTGCTCATTCGGAGGCCCATCAACATTCCGCTTCTGCACTCGGAACGTCGCCATGTATGGGGCCTTGGCATGCGACTGCAGCGGCTTGCCCGACTTGCGGTCAATGCCAATGACGACGCCGTCCGGGTTCGACGGCAGGTAGACCCCGACCTCGACCTTAATCTGGCGCAGCTCCTCCTCAATCTTCTGCTTCTTGACCTCGCGGCTGCTCTTGATGAACGGCTTGAGCTTACCCGAGACGCCCGTCACTTCGTCGAAGAAGGCAAACTCACGCTCATAGAACGAGCGGTCCTCGGCTGAGAAGGAAGAAACCATCTTGTCCATGATGGAGTCCAGCGTCGGCTTCAGCTCGTCGGGAATTTGCCCGTCATCGTCCCTATAGGCGTTGGCCTTCATGTTCCAGATGATCTGGTGCGCAAACAGCTGCGAGAACTGCGCCGTCTCCAGAATGTACCGCTCTACATAACCCAGGGCATCGTAGCGCAGCGTCTGCACAATCTGCGGCACATAGAAGAAGGTAATGTCCACTGAGTGGCTCTCTAGTGCCCGCATGGCATACTGCATCACAAACGGGTGATTCTTGTAGTCCGGCAAGAATAGCGTCACCGCCGTCAGAGGGTTCACCGGCGCCCAGTACAACAGATGTTTCAGCTGCATGAAATTGACATCATCGGGCAGCTTGCTGCCGAGCAGCACCGATAAGGCCTCCGGCTCGTCAATGGCCTTAGATGGCACATTTAGCAGCAGCCAGCGAACCTCTTTTTGGATCCGCGGCCAGTTGAACCGAGACACCAACTCGACCGCAATGCTCGGGTCCTGCGACCAGGCTGTGCGGACCAACTGAATCAGCTCAGCCTCCACGGCACTCCGGTTGCGGGCAGCCGGGATGTGCGCCATCTTGGCCTGGTCTGGCAGCGGGAACACCCAAACGGCCAGTCTCTGCTGCTCGTTCTCTAGCAGCAACTGCAATAGCTGCTCTTTGGCCTGCAGCGACCGGATGTTGCCAACGCCCTGGGTCCCAATGGCCGAGACTGACTTGAGAGCCGCCATAACATCACCGAGCAGACGGATCTCAGACTTCATCTGCAGCAGGTTGGTGCCAAATGACCAGCGGGGCGCATACCGGAACCAGCCCAGGGCCGCTGACAGAATCCTGTCCTTGAGACGCCACTGAGCAATGGCCCCGATGGTGGTCGAAAGACGCAGGACCCTCAGACCAAAGAGGACAATCTGGAACCGCAGCTCACGGGCCAGCGGATGCGCCGAAGTGTGGCGCATGGCGTCTAGCGTGACATCCAGCAGACGTAGGAAGATGCGCTGCGTGTCCGGAGAGCCGAGACGGGTGGCGTTGAAGTGTGAGGTAAAGAACTGCAGCAGGCTCGAGTGCGGCGACAGCAGGTTGTGCATTAGCTGCTTGCGCTTGGCTAATGCTTCCAGATCCGAAGGCCCAAACTCCTCCCGCAGGAAGAACGGATCCGGGTGGACCAGTGCAGGGTTAAACATGCCCTGCTTCTTGTAAACAGTAGCCTCCCAATGATGCGCAATCTCGTTCAGCAACCGCGGCTCCAGCCGAGCATTCTCGTTCAAGACACCCAGCCACAGCGAGACACCCAGCTTCAACGAGCGCCGCGTGAACATAGCAAACGGAATGGAGACCAGGTGGTGAGCAGCCGCCGTCTCGTCGTGGGGACTCCGGCACAGCAAAGCCGCAGCACGATGCAGAATCTCGCGCACCTCACTAAGCGGCGTTGGCTTCTTGCTGAGGATTCGCGCCTCAATGTGCTGTAGCGCCGTGGCCGCCGAAGCGCTTTCGTTCAGCGCAGCATCATCAATGCCCTTGCCAGTACCGACAGATGGTAGGAAGGAATCACGATTGCCCTTCGCTCGCATGTAGCTCAGCAACTCCATGCCCCGGGCTGGAAGAGTCTCACCGAAGCGGTACTCCTGGCGGGTGGTGTACTGTGCAATGAAGTCGGACGCAGTGTTGACCAAGATATCACCGATCTGGTCCATGGCCTGCAGACGTTGGTCAGCAGTCGGAAGTAGCGAGCCCATCTCCAAAGCAAATGAGCGCCCCAGAGAAATGTGCCCGTAGGCGCCGGCATCATCGTATTCCGAGAGGTAAGTCTGAAGCAGCCCCTTGACATCAGCGGGCGCCAGAGCCAGAGCACTCGTGACCCAGGCCTTGGCCCGACAGTACAAGAGATCCATGGTCGAGCGGCGGTGGGGGTAGTTCTGTGACAGCTCAATCGTGACATTACCGAGAGCCGAAGTGAACACCGCCCGCGGGTCGTAGACATTCGTCTCCGCCTCCAGACAGCCAGTCCACATCAACGACAACAGCTCGAGCAGTGCAAACAGAGAAGACCGGTAGCACAGAGCCGACGGCACATCTCGGAGGATCCGGTCTGCACAGGCAAACGCAGCCTGCTGGACCCGTTCAACACGGTGGCAGCAAGAGCAGAAGATCCGGGCCAACTGCGCTGCGACATACTGAGCAGAGAAGGCCGGATCAGTGGCCTGAAGCGTCTTGTGCAGGTACTTCTCAACAACCGACGCCGCAATCGTATCCATCGGGCCGCTCAGATCGCCTTTGCGCATACTGGGCTCCACAAAGTAGGCCAGGGCCTTGGTGCAGTCACCACCGTCAGCCCGGAAGCTCTCAACCAGGTACACGGCCTGCAGGAAAATGACCTTGCGATAGCTGAGGCCACGAATATTAGATGAAATGCTCGGGATGAGCTCCGACAGCGATTTCTTCTGAAGAGCTTCACGTTCGCTGCTCATAGCCCGGCGGAGCACCGTGTTCAGTTCAATGTCACTCTCAATCTTCTCACCGGGCTGTTCGGCAACCAGCGGCGGGGAGTACAGAGCCATCGTGCGGAGCTCGGCGGCGTACTGCTTACCGCGTTCCGTGGTGGGAAGGAAGCCGTGCACAGCAATATTGAACCATGCATCACGGAGAAGGCCAAAGGTCTCGTCGTCTTCACTCATAGCTAGAGCAGGGTTGCTGGTAGACATAAAGACAGCCAACGGACGGAGCAGCTGGGCAATCTCCCGAGCGGCAAGTTGGACATCAGACTCCTTGGTGTGGTCCTGGCGACTGACATCTCCCTGGGCGATGACACTGTCAAGCAGGTGCGCCCAGTAGATTCTATACAAGGGCGAATCCTGCTCAAGATGGGCGGAAAGATAGGTGCGAGCCTTCATGACAGCATCCAGCAGTCCTTCATTATTCTCGGTAACTCCCTGGTGGCACAGCCGAGAGTACATCTTCAGAAGCGACTTGAACTCTAAGACTCCTGACTTAAGGGCAAGAGCACTAGCAGCCGCAATAAATTGGTAGTCAACCTGGTGACCCTTGACTTTGCCAAATTTTTGCAACAGCATGGACTGAGCCAAGGCAGCAATCTTTTCGTCATTACAATCTTGGGCGATACCACAGATAGCTTGGACAACATTACTGTGGATGATTCCGGCCTGCTCAGCGTTATCAACCTGGAGGGAAATAGTAGACCCAGCAGTCCCCTCACCGGCATAAAGACCAAGAGCAGCGGACTCCAGCAGGTTATCTGCCCCGACGGGAACACCCTCCGATGAAGGACTCAAAACGTTGCCCAGAGAGTACAAAGTAGTGATGACGGCATCCTTGGACATGAGCTGCAAGACATAGGCTAGGTTATGCGAAGCAAGAGCAATAATCTTCTGGTTTGGCGTACTCTGGACAATGAAACGGGGCAGCAGACGGCTAACGCCGGGAGCATAGTCGGGAGAAACACGGCACAACACAGCAAAGCCACGAAGCACGACCGAGGCCAATTGCTCGTCGGCCATCTGAACGGGGTCAACAAGGATCTTCTCGAGCCAGTCCATAACAAGGTTCGAGTCGGCGGCGTCATCGTTGAGGATGGTGCAGTTGATGTAAGCGAGTAGAGCAGCGCTCTTGACACTGAAAGCTAACCGCTGCTGCAGTGAAGAGCCCAGTTGAACAACAAAGTCGGCACCGGCCTCAAAGTAGCTCATCAAGGCAGTAGCAAGCTTAGCATAAACTGAGATCGACTCGGTTTCGGCATCTCCGGTCTTGATACCCTCAACGTCCGGAAAATTAGAAGTCTCTAGCAGAACATCCAGGATGTGTGACCCTCTCAGATCCTCCGCCTTGGCAACAAGCAGAGACGTCGCAGAAACTAAAAGAAGCGTAAAGCTGTGCTGGATCAGCATGGAGCTAAGCGGCCGGCCAGCCAGCGTGTAGTGCTTCAAATATCTCTTCCACTCCTTGACCGCGCGGTCACCCGTTGGCGCATTGCGCAGCGTCGAGAATGCTGTCTCCATTGCTACTAAGAAGTGGTCCGACAGCAGCTTGCGCAGCTGCTGCACCAAGTCTAACCGGTTACCCGCTCTCCAAAAATCAGTCTGGGCACTTGCGGCTTCGAGAAAACCAAGAAGAGAAACGGCGATGGTTGCCGTACGCATCGCATCGTCGAGATTGGGCTCATCATCATCTTGCGGCGGTTCAATGCGTTCGGTTGCCTGTTCACAGGAAAGCAGGTAGGCGGAGAGGCTACCGTTGATCTTCTCGTTGAGTTCGGGGTACGCCTTGCCGAGATAGAGAAGGGCGGCGGTAACATGGAAGGCAAGAGCCTCAGTCGGCGAGGGCTCAATGCGCCGGAAGTAGGGAGAGGGCGAAAAGACTTGCAGGTGGGCCTCTTGGATGTACGGGGACAGCTGGTACACGAGACGCTGGGCATTTTGCAATTTCCGAACGCTGGGCGCAGCTTTGCAAAGGGAAATGAGCACTTCGAATTCGCGGATAGTCTGCGGAAGGATGCATGTTAGTCGTGTACAAGAATACAAACTGTGATAAAATGATATCATAGGCAGAATACTTGTGCTAGCTCCGCCTCAGATGGACTCACCATGGGCACCCGCGCAATGGGAGAGCCGTCAGTGGAACGAGTTCCGTTCACGGGAACCTCTGAGGCCCGGGAAACGGAAGAGCAGGCGCCACAGAGACGCTCGAGGTCGGAATGTTCATAGTTGGTACTAGGGCCAGCGGCAGCCAGAGCGGCAATCTTCTCCAGAGCGCGCTGGCGGATATCGCGGACCATGTCGGTAATGGTGGTGGTGGGTATCTCTAGATATCTTGAATTATATACGGGATATCAAACAATATTTCCGAAAAGGGATCGAAACAATAGACAGAACAAAAAACGAAGGAACAAAGAAAACTAGACGGAAAATAAAGAAAACTTGCGATGCTGTGTTTATTAGACAATTCACAGCATCCACGGATCGCCAAAAAAGAATGACGCAAACGACAACGAATGCCAGCAGGTCGTGAGTGAGCAAATCTTGTGGCTTCACAATTAGCGCATGTCAGGAAGGAAGCTATTTCACAAGCCAAAAAAAATTACCCAAAAACAGCAGCTTCCCTGGAAGGAGCTGCAGCTAGAACCCCAGCCCTTCCCCTTTTGGGGCCCTGCCACCTTCCCTAACGATAATTGAGCTACCTAAGCACAACCCCGCACGGTGCGTTGCCAGTGCTATTAGTACTTTTAATTGACAGGTGCCAGAATTCATTAAGTAATAGGCGCATCAGCTAATGCCGGGCCGTCAGTTACCCAGAAGGCTGCCAATGCAATCGTCACTTGCTGGGTTTGGGTGGTGTTTGTCGCCTGGAGCTTGATGGAACTACGTGAATGGCCTATTGAGAACCCACCACCACCATCACAGCATTTGCCCATTTGACCTTTTGCTTTTTCTGAGATACTCCAGGTGCTAATTCGTTTGAGCGTTTCTTTGGTTTCCGCTAAAAAGCATCTCATCACACATATTCTTCGGTTTCTCCCCCCAGGCCACGCCATATATCGCCCATCATGGCCATGTTCAGCCAGAACCCGTTGATGAATGGCCCCAACTACTCCTTCTCGGAGGTCCCCCAGAAAGCCAACGACGGTCACCAGCAGCGCGGCTTCTACCCGTACGTTCCATCTTCTCTCATTTCCACGCATCTTTAAACCCAAACTAACCTCTCGCTCTTACAGCTACACTGATAACGGTGGCTCCACCCTCGCCATCGCCGGTTCTGACTTTGCCATTGTCGCCGGCGACACCCGCCACACCGCCGGCTACAACATCAACTCGCGCATGCACCCCAAAGTCTTCCGCATTGGTGGCACCACCGCCTCGCAATCTGACGCCACCATCATCCTCTCCGTTGTCGGATACGCCGCCGACGGCGAGGCCCTCCGCGACCGCCTCGACATGATTTGCAAAATGTACTGCTACCGCCACGGTAAGCCCATGACTGTCAACGCCTGCGCCAAGCGCCTGTCGACCATCCTGTACCAGAAGCGCTTCTTTCCTTACTATACGCATGCGATTTTGGCGGGGTTGGACGAGGAGGGCAAAGGTGCGGTGTACTCGTATGACCCGGTGGGCTCATACGAGAGAGAGCAGTGCCGGGCAGGTGGTGCGGCCGGATCGCTGATTATGCCATTTTTGGATAACCAGGTCAACTTCAAGAACCAGTATGTGCCAGGGAGCGGCGTGGGTCACGAGTTGCAAGAGAGAGAGCGCAAGCCTTTGCCGAGAGATGCGGTGGAGAGATTGGTCAAGGATGCGTTTGACGGTGCGGTTGAAAGACACATTGAGGTTGGTGACAATCTGCAGATGATGACCATTACCAAAAACGGCATTGAGGAGGTATTTATCCCGCTGAAGAAGGATTAAGGGTTGGTTTTTTATATTTAGGATTATTTTCTGGTTTGAGGAAATGATTTTCAACGGAGAGTTTATCATGACGTATAACGAAGCGCAATATGAAAGAAACATGACTTTTAAACGATTGTAGTGAACATGTAATTGAAACAAAGGCAAGATATCATTTGTATGTTTTCCATATTCTTGAACATATACAACAAACCTAAAACTAAATCTACGGCGAAATCTCCTCCTTGAACCGGCTCTCCACGTTGTTCCCACCACCACCCTGCCCCTCGTGAACATCTTTCTTACCCTTCTTCACCTTGTGCTCAAACCCCTCCGCCCTATCCTTCTCAATCCCCAACCGGGCAAACAAACTCCGCTTCTTCTTCGCCTTCAAATCCTCCTCTGCTAGCCCCCTACTTAACTCCGGCACCACCATGTCTGAAATATCCAACCTGCCCGCCTCCGAAATATCCCTTCTCCTCCTCCGCACAAACCACAGCCTCACCCGGTCTATCGCCGAAGCTCCAGACTTCGGCAGAATCTTCACATCGACGATTTCGGGAGGATTCTTGTACCGTGTTGACGGGGAAGGTTCCAGGTCCGCTTGGCCTTTCTGGCTGGAGTGGGTGGGGACATCAGGTTCCTGGGAGGTCATATAGTCGGCGTCGGTGAAGTTGCGGTCACGGGTATTGTTAGTGCCGCGGCCGACGGCACCGACAGCGGCGGTGGAGGAGACACTGGGGGCTGCGGGGGCTGAAGTCTGAGTGGCAGCGGTAGTAACCTGGTCAGAGCCGGAGCCGATAGCAGGGTACTCATTGGCACCAGGGTACTCGTTAGCAGCGCCGTAGGTAGTATCAGTTGCCGGAGGGGTAACATTGTCGCCGTGCTCATCCCTGACTGAGGGCGCGATGGCAGTGTGTTCCGCAGCCTGGGCTTCCGTGGCGACATCAACCTCGTATAAAGCAAGGTTCAGCTGCAGAGGATACAGGGAACCGCTGGTAGTCTCGACGACAAAATGTTTAGGCTCGTCTTTATCCGTGACGACAACCGGGGGAACCGGTGGCAACGATGCTTTGCCTTCCTCAATAGTGTGACCACCAGAGTACTGTAGCTGCTGGCCAGCAGGCGGGACACTGGAGGCAACACCAACGTTGTCAACGGGTGAAATACGCTCTTCAATTGGAGTCAGACCCAGGTTCTGGTCGTCCTGGACAGTAGAGAAACCGGTAAATTCCTTGGGAGAGACATCGGCTCCTTCCTCAGGGGCGGCAGCTTTAGCGGCTTCCTTGTCCTCGGCCTCCTGAGCCTTGGACGGGAGCTCAGCGACCATGTCATGAGTGGCTGCAGTGGCAGCGTCATCGGTAGTAGCACCAGCAACAGTCTGCTTGATAGTAGGGTGAGTCTCCTTCACCTCAGACTTACGCTGCTTCTCTTCCGCCTTCTTCTCCTGCTTCTTCACCTTCTCCCTTTGCTTGAGTTCCTTTCCCTCAGTTTTCTTCTTCAAGTTAAAAATGTTACCGATCTCCGTCAACTTGTTCTTGCGGGCCTTGTCAGTCTCAGCCTCCTCCTTCTTCGCCGCTGCTTCAGCCTTGGCCTTTTCACGGGTCTCCTTTTGCTGATTGGCATCCTGCTGGATCTCGGTAAAGAGTGGCTGCAGATTCGAGTTGGCAATAGCGATGATGTTATCCTTGGCCACTAGCTTTCCGCCACCAACGTGGTAGTTGTCCTTGCCGACAGCCGAAGGAAGAGGAGAGTCCCTGTTCTCCCGGCGGATCTTGCGGCGAGCGGCCTTTTCAATCTGGGCGTTGGCGCGGTTGTAGTCAAAGATGGCGCCTTCCTCGTCCATGATGGCCATCTCGGCGTCGACCTTGTGACGAGCCAAGTCCATGACTTTGTCCGGGTTCATTCCGGGGTTCTTACGCGCAGCACGAAGACGGGAGAAGGGAGCAGGCTCGCCATCAGAGTCAGCATCCTCGGCGCCGTTGCGATTGTCAGTGCTGTTGTGGGTGAAGCGAGCAACCAGGGACAACCCTCTACTGAACCTCTTGCTATCCCGCTTCTTCGCCTTCTTTTTGGTGCCGTACCTGGTGAGATTGGGGTTAAAGCCCATCTCATCGTCCATGCGGGCTAGCTCCTCCCGGACCTTCCGGGCTGCCTGGTCATCGATGGTCTCGTAGACATTCTTCCCCTTGGATTTCTCGGCAAACATAGACTGCGCCAAGGCCAGGGCATCCGCGTGCATGTTCTTCTGCCCCCTCTTGGCGACGCCTTTCATCGGATGCGAAGAAGGCAAGCCATCAGTCGAATACATGTTACCCTTGCCGCTTCTTTTATCAAACGGCCTGTGCGCCGCGGCGGCCGCGTGCAAAACCTGCTCCTGCACCGACCCAGACTCTACCGATGTCTTCCCACTCAACGGCCCCAACGTCGCTGAGGCGGACCCAATGGTCGACTGAGTGCGCAAGGACGTCTTGGAAATATAAGAAATGGAGACGTTCCGGGCAGCGGAGAGAGACCATGGAGAGGACGAATGCGGGGGAAGCGTGGGGGTGTTGCGGAGGGCGGCATGAGCAGCAGCCATGGAGGAGGAAAGTGGGGCATGGGGAGAGACAGATTGGGGGACGCGCCAGCCGTGGGTGGCGGCAGCAGAGGCAGTCGCGGCAGCGTCGAGTTGTTTGATGTTGCTGATGCGGTCTTTGGTTGGGGTCAGCTAGTATTAGGTAGATTGGGAAGATAAAGTTGAAAGTGGATCATGAGCGGGTGGGGACTTACTGGACGTCATGATTGCAATGTAACAATAACACAAGATTTAAAGTTACAGTAAAGTTCAAATAGAGTGGCGGTGATGCCTATAACAATGGCACTGGGCTATATTATAAGGAGATTTAAATGTACTGTTATCGTTATTGTCGAGTTAAGAAAACAACGTTGGCAAAAATCATTAACAAAGCTATCATGTCTAAATAACAAACGAACCCCGAAAAAAAAGAATTCATAAACTCTGTAGCAGTCAGTTACTTGCTAGTATTTCTCGCTAGTAACTAACATATACGAATCACACCCAGAGAAATACGACAAAGATAAGACATCAACCTTGTGACTCTTTGCTAAAGAAAAGATTAAGAAGTTAAGAAATCCACTAACTGAAAAAGCCGGAACTAGTCTAAAAACATAAATGCAGCTGTTCCCCCCACTGACGGACGCCCTCATTTATACCTTCTTGCCGCTCCCCACATGATCCAACCCGTACCTCATCTCTCTGAAGGGCCTTCTGTCCCTAATCTCATCATTCTTTCACCATCTATCAACTTACCTTAAACTTTCAATATACTGATAGTTACCGTTTCCACCCCACAGGACCTTCCCATTCGCCACGGCCTCCAGGGAACTCTTTTCCAGCTAGTCTTGATGACGTCACACTAACGAGCCGGCCAAGATTTCGTCACTCATGTAGGAGTTGTGAAGGATGAGAACCTGTCAGTTGATTACTGCATTGGATTCATCGTTGGCCGCTTGGAGATGAACACCCCGAAAAGTCCGGATCTGTTATTCCCAAAAATAATCGTCGTATTATTATCCAAATGTGGTATTCGACCGCTTGCGTTTTGTTAGTCAATTACCAGGGTTGGTTATTTTAGGGTCTGACAGTAACCGCATTGTGTTTAGGGTTAGGGCATCTTTTACAATGAGAACTGAAGTTTTTGTAGGAATGTATCCAGATATACACCAAAATTGGTGGCAATACCATGGGAAATGAAGAGGAGACCTTATCGCAATTTCTGACAATCCAAAGCACAGAATTAAGCTCGAGTAACCCGAATACAAGAGATCTGTGGGAAATTGTTGGGTGACACGAGCGTCTGTGCCAAGTGACGGCGATGAACAACAAGACGGACAGGACAACGTCACGCTTATCTGAGTCATTGGTAAAGTCAAGGAAAGAAAAGATAAGATCCACATCTCACGCACGGTCACGTCGTCTGGAATGAAAACTGCTTCCTCACATCCTGTTCGCCATAATCGAGGTTCTTCAGCTCACTCTGCAACCGGTCATCGTCTCACCCGAGTCATTTCACTAAAAATGACTTACCAACAACAACCCACAACAATCTTCAACTTCCGCGACGTCGGCTCCACCGTCAACCACCACCTCAACAGACCGTAAGCTCCTTCATCTCACCTCATCCCACTTACCTTCTTACTAACTCCCCCACTAGCTTCCTCAAACCCGGCCTCCTCTTCCGTTCCGCCCGCCCCGACGACGCCTCCGACGAAGACCGCACCTACCTCATCTCCACCCTCCACATAACCCACATCATCGACCTCCGCTCCCCCTCCGAAATCCCCCCAACCACTAACCCCACCAACCTCCCCCGCATCTCCGTCCCCTTGCCAACCCTCCGCCACAAGCTCTCCCTCCTCTCCCAACTCACCCTTGTCCAATTCCTCACCCTCCTCACCACCGTCGTCCTCTATGGGCCCTCCGCTGCAAAGGCTTACCTGGCTCAGACCATCTTGATCCCCTGGGGTCTCACTCGCCTGACGATTCATGGCCTTGCTTACGCCATTCCTGAAATTGCCGGGATTCTCCGGTGCCTGATTCCGCCACTTGGTCACGAACCATCTGCTACTCTGATTCACTGCGCACAGGGGAAGGACCGGACGGGCCTTGTAATTTCTATATTGTTACTGTTACTCGGGATTCCGGTAGAGGCGATCGATTATGATTATCGGTTGTCAGATAACGAATTGGATCTGATGAAGTCAGAGAAGTTGGTAGGGTTATCAGAGCATGGGCTATCAGAAGAGTTTGCGAGGACGGCGGAGGGATTGGTGGAAAAAATGGATGTATACTTTAAAGGCGAGCATGGAAGCGTGAAAGAGTTCTTGAAAAGGGGTGGTATGACAGAGGAAGAGATGATAAGACTGAGACAGGCCCTCCTCATTAATGACGGCCGTGAGGAACCCGAGAGGACGGAAAAGATGGAGTAGTAACCCTGATGTTTAGTCAGGCAACAAACTATAACCCTAATTTTATACCCATTATTATTAATAACGAATGATGTCAAAGAAGTTCGCATGATACTAAGACATATTATGTTTAACTTTTTATTTCATTTATTCTTTTCTAGTGAAGCGTCCCTGTATCCAAGACCGGTACATCTTCTGTTTAGTCCCCCGGTTAACAATCAGCCGGTTATCCACCGCCAAATTATTAATCGTAAACCTGTCGCCCCAGATACCTTTGAGCTCCTCCTGCTCAAAAAAGTAAACTCTGGTACCGTCACCACGGGCATAGAAATTCTCCTCCATGTACCGTCCCTTCCGGAAACGAACCTGAGCCAGATCACCCCGTCCGTAATCCCGGAAGCAAACATGGCCACCCGGCTTCACCAATCGCGACACATTTTCCACAGCCTTCTCCCATTGTTTAGGCGATAGCGCAGAGAAGATAAAGATCAAGATAGCAACATCCACTGATTTCTCCTCCAGACCCGGCGGAAGGTCTTTGCCCGCAATATCCCAGACATCGGCCTGAATATGTGTCGTATCGTAGGATTCTTGGGAACGCATGACCTCAACAGCCTTTTTGGAAAAGTCACAGGCGTGGATTTTAAACTGTGGGTTCTCATTGGCTGCGAGGAGAGGGAATGCGGTGTTACCCGCTCCCGCACCGATTTCAAGAACGATCTTGAGACCGGCGTCGGCTTTGATGACCTCGGAGAGGATGGGGAACTCCTGACGCAGCCACTTGCGGTCCTTGAAGAAGTTGGCCGTGTTGTTTTTGTAGAACAGGTTCCACCACTTTGCGGGGTCGTTGTTAAATCTGTCTGAGCCGGGAGTTAGTTATAACTCAAGAAATGCTTTCCTGATGACAAAAGACAAGGTGTCGATAAATCAGATGGGAGCGAAAGACTAAAAGGTGCAATTGTCATCATTTTATATCAGATGAACTATGCTATATTTGCGAAATCATCACAATATCGACATTGGGGAAGATAGGTTAGGAAACGGAAGAAATCTCACTCTTGTCAAAGTCTGAGACCGGAGATTGACGCTGCTTCTCAATTTGCTCTTGGGCATACTGACGGTACTCTTCGTTAGTCTCAACGTGATCCCAGGCATTGAACTCGAAGACATTATCTCCCTCATTCAAATACCGACTCCCAAATTGGAACGGATCACTACGCTTCAAGTTGTTGTTAGGATCATGTGAACGATGAGGGGCCTCCTCCTTTTTCTCGTTATCCTTTCCAGCAACAGTAGCGGTCGCATCCTCAGTCTTCTCAGTGGGAGTATCGGTAATAACGGCAGCAGCTGAGTCAGGTGATAGATTCGAAGCCGCGGCACCGGCTTCAAGGCCGGTAGTCTTGGTATTGTCTTGAACGGGAGCCGTAGTGCTCATGTCGGAAACAAAATAATGGATCTTCGAGCGTACATGGCTCAGGAAATTTCTTCGAAGGGAATAAAAGAGACAAGCGCAAGAAGAGATGAAGAGGGTAACAAAAGAAAGATAAAATCCGCCTTGATAGAGGGCGCCATTTTAAATATTTTTTTTTCTGCAAGCGCGAAATTGGAAGGTGGGGAGTGGGGCAAGTGGGAGTAATGTCGGGTAATTTTGAAAGCTTCTCAGGGTTTGTTGAGTTAGGGTTAATTGGGGTCTAAACCGGGGTTGTAAATCTCAAGCTGGCTTGTTTAGTGCAACAACCATAGGCGCAAGCGAAAGCTCAATATCATCATCAACGCCAAATTATCATCATAATCCACGCCTCTTCACTCTACAAGTCAACCCCATACACTCATCGATATCCCACAACACCATATACCTATTAGCGAAATGTCAACATCCTTGGTCTGGCCCCAAGGCCTTTTGACCCCGGAGGAAACCCTCCAACTCGCCCAACAAGCCCCGCGCTTCCTCTTCAATAACCCCAAATCCTACTCCTCGTCGCCTCTTGTTTCGCTTCTTGGTACTACAGAAACCCCCGAAACTTGGATTTCTTACGAGAACCTTCTCCTCGCTTGCTTGCGAACTGGTGATGACAAGTCCGCTCACGAGATTTTACAGAGATTAGTGGTCCGTTTTGGCGGCGACAATGAGCGGATTATGGCGTTGAAGGGTTTGGTGAAGGAGGCAGAGGCCCAGACAGAGGCGGATGTACAGAAGATCTTGGATGATTACCTGGCGATATTGAAAGCAGGTGAAGGAAAGAGTTTGAATGTGGTAATTTTGGCTGGCCCGCGGCGCATTGAGAATCAAGAGTGACTAACTATGATTATAGCCGATCGCCAAGAGACGAATTGCACTGGCGAGATCAATAGGGAGAGTGGATCATGCGATTGCGCACATCAATGAATTACTCAAGATTATACCGACCGATGGAGAGGCGTGGGCAGAGTTGGCAGACATGTATCTGTCGGAAGGGCTATATGCACAAGCCATCTATGCGCTCGAGGAGGTTCTGTTGCTTGCGCCGAATGCTTGGAACGTGAGTGACAATGCAATCTGATGTTTGTATCTCTAAATACTAACATTAAGACAGATATATGCCCGGTTAGGTGAGGTGCTATTCATGGCTGCCACTGCCAAGGGCTCCGAGCAAGCACCTGTTGCCAGATATCTCACCGAGTCCGTGAAGCGCTTCTGTAGAAGTATCGAGCTTTGCGATGACTATCTACGTGGCTACTACGGCCTTAAGACTGTTAGTCCAACCACTTCGTGTATCTTGTTCCACAACTAACTTCTCTTAGATAACCGACTACCTTATCGCCAACCCTAACTCCAACAAAACTTCCAAGAACGACGACACTGAACCTCAATCTCCAGAGACCATCGCTAAATTGAACCAGGCAGCGATGGCAAAGTTGGCTGAGATTGTTAGACGGTACGGTGCAAAGGAAAAGGGATGGACCGGTTACAGGGAATCCGAGGTTGAGGCAGCCAAAGCATTGGTAAAGAAGAGTGCCAGCAAGATGGTGAGGTAATGTATGTAAATATTACGATGGTGGTTGGGTGTAGCATAAGATATGCTAATGATAGACATTCTTTGCAATGAGGCTTGGTGTATGTGTCGGTAGGATCATGTGAAAATGGATAGGCTATGAGTGAAATTGAGGATAAAGCGTTTCAGTTGCCAGTAGGTAGCGAGGTCTAGTAAAGCTGGACATGTGTTTGTGAAGGAGTTGGGTCGCAGCCATGTTTTGCCATCGGACACTCTACCCAACACATAACATGGCCGACATGGCTTCCATCGTCTATTTACACTCTCCCATTTCCAATATCATTATCGCCACGGACCGCACCGAGCGATGTTAGCTCTCGGCCGACGCCATGAAAACAGAGTATTCCCACTACCCCGCCACACTCATTCATGGAATCACATGCATGTGCGAGTGCGGCTCATGTATGTACCTATATTCCCATTTACCATCGCGCTCTCGACTCACTCGCTGAAATTTCGACATATTCTTTGACATGTCCTCGTTAACACTGAGTGGATGCTTATCACATCACAGGATTCTATGCATATAACCTCGTGCCTACTGTGCATAAACCGCAGCTCGCATATCGGGGTGATTGGGGCTGACGATCATAGAATTGTCGGGGCCACAGGCTGGATTCAAGGCTGAATTTCATAGTGCGATAGTCAATTGTCTAGGTGGCTCAGAGACTGTGTGTAATCAATAGTATGTATGTACAAGTACTAGTCTTCGATTTTTGTATATGTAAACAGTTGCCACTGGGCAAGCCTGTCGGAATGAGGTGCGGTTGGTGCCCAATTACCGAGGGACCCAATATACACACATGCGCCCAACCCGACAAGCCCGTTCTAAGTTATAGCATCATGAGCCCTCTTGACTTTGAAAAACTGTAAATTACACATATCTCCCTATGTGTATCCCATATTAACATGTGACCTTATATATACAATTTGTACTTCTGTTTATGCCCCTTCATAAATGAGGCCTGCAATACTTATAATAGCGCAATGAGGCCCAGCTATCCATCATGGATAGATATCCCAGACACTTCCCACCTGTAAAGTCTCGTCTCCACATCTCTGCACCAACAACGAGACTATATGCACATTTACCCCATCTGCATCACCGACGCATCTCGTCGGATTCTTCATTGGCTGGTTAAATCAACCGGTCCACAGCTCCCCGCAATTATGCCATGCAAAAATGAGAGCCCACGCCCGTGAGACCTCATTCTTGCTACACAGCAGCAACCGTATACAACAATAAAGTAATCCTGCCCAGACAATAAACGGGCTAAAAAGCAATAGAAATATCTACATACTACTGGTTTTTTTTTCAGATTCTTGGGAACCAGACATCAACGTCGGGATGCTTATCAGACAGAGATCGTGGTGGCGGGGACCAGTTGTTCGATATCTGCATGCCGTGCAGCAACCCGACCAACAACATGCCGCAGTCCTCGGGCCCTCCCATCGCTCACTCGCCCCTCCTATTTCTTCAGCTGTAGTCTTGTATCAGTTTTGTATGTGACACATCACCTCTCCGCATCAGCTGCATCCATTACGCTTTTTCTCTTCCGTTACCCCACAAATTAATTGCGTCACCCGCCGCTGCCCCCGATCTGTCGGCCCCACACTGCCGATGCTTTCCTGTTTCCCCTCCGTACGACTTCACCCTACAAATTCATCATAATGGTGCATATCCATATGAATAAATGTCTTTGAATCCTTTGCAAATTTACAGTAATAATCGGAAGACAAGCATCTGGTGTTATTTCACCATTGATTTTTTTTGGGGGGGAGGTGAGATCTGGCGACTGAAGATGTTGGCGAGGTGAGCTGAATGGTACGCAGCACATGACTATGAATTGGTGCTGCAGAGATGCGGCGCGGAGGCAGGATAATATAGACACTAAGGGGTAATTGGTAGAAAAGACGACAAGAATTGACTATGTGAGCGTAGAATAAATAACAGATTGGATGTTGTGGATGGTTATACAATAATTCTTAAGCTGGACTGATCATTGGTACCAGAAGGCCCATTCTCATCTGACGTCGATGTCCAATAAGGGTCTATAACCCTAACACGACCTTCTTCACTTGTCACATTCCTTCAATCACTAGCGTTATCACTTTTATTGTCAACATTTCACTTGGTCAACCGTAGATTAATCACAAAACAAAAACATACCAAGCCAATCCTAACATCAAGCTATAACTCGATAGCTCCATCCAATGACATCCCTGAATTTTATTTACCTACAAGTGATCAGCGTTTTTGTCGCACCTTCCGAAAATGGCAGGCCCCATGGAAACACCACAATTCATCGATGCCATAAGACATCAGCCACTAGCTGCCAAGTTAACACAGACAAAAGATAGGTCGGAAAGGGACCTGGCCTCATGTACTGTTTGTATCTATATGTGCAAGAAAAAAGCACAGACTGGTGGTGTAAAGACAGTGGCCGGCATGCATACGTTGGTGTAGAATGGATGGGGAAGAGACAAGGGGACGATGAAAAACGGGGCAAGCTAGTGAGAAACGTGAGAAACCCTTATGTATTGGCGGTTGTGTTGTTGGTTTGTGTTGTAAAGGCAGAGAAGAGGAGGGTGGAAGGACAGGCTAAATATGCGTGGTTTGGTGAGTTGGGTCTGAGTGATAGGGCCTCACCGCTGATGTGGATAAACAAGAGGCCGGCAGGGCTGGAGGGTCTTTCTTTTCAAGGATAGGGGAACAGACGATTGGATTTAGTGTTCGGAGATGGATTGGCTGGTTCATGGTTGTGATGTGAGACAGTGAGAGCGGATATTTTGGGTTGATTCTAAATATTCTCGTGGCTTCCGGGGGAGGTAATAAATATTTTGCTTGGGTTCATTAGTATTGGGCATCGTGGAAACCAGAGAATACGTTGCCGCCAGAGACACGAGCAGATGGTCATTATGAAAAAAAGAAAAGAACGGATAGCCGCAGACGCAGAAGCGCTGACATGTTTCAGACAAGGCAGTGTTTGCCAGGCGGTTGGATACAGATATTGAAATATGGGCCTTTACAGAAAACCCAAGGGAAAACCACTATCTGATCAATGGCAACCAATTACCTGGTAATTCCCAAATTTATGCTGGATCAGGGTCCACTTTCAAGTGTTCCACAATCCAATGATACATTTTTTTCCTGCTTCTTGCCTCTTTTGTTAGAGTGTGCACAAGATCACTGGTGTAACACCTTGGCTTAGTGAGTGGGAAAAGTAAAATTGAGAAAAAATTTAGGGAAGGTGGGGACATTTTAGGGTATCACAGATAGAAGCTTCTAAACATTCTGCTGTACTTTGCAAAGGGACGACAAGGCTGTATCAGTAGCATCATGAAACTTTGTCTTGGAATTTGAGCATCGTTGTTTCCAGTATTGTTACCTTTGGTTATCAAGCATCTATTCCATCATTGGCATCGACATCGACCCATCTTTTCTGGGTCCAAACTTTGATTGACACTTGGGCCAATTCTCGCCTATACTAAACTACCGCCGTCATCCAGCTTGTCACGATCCTTAATTCTCACCACCATCTCTGTCCACTGGAAGTTAGTGTTTACAAGCAACAAGTATTCGCTATTTTCGATTGAATAATTATCTGACCTGCACTGGCTTTTGCGTCCTGACTCGAATCACACACGTATATCATCTCCATATGTAGGTGCCATTTCTGTCTCCCCCCCCCACGTCCTATCCACCCGCAGCAAGATTCCAAGTCCGTCAGTCCTGAGAGTCTCCTGCAGCTGCAGCATGAGAGAAATCCCTCTCTTGCTCGCCATGTAAGATTTTTCTCTCATAGCACATAAATACTGCAGAACGGGTAGACTGAGGAGATTGCAGAGTGAAAATTGAGGAGGAAGACAGGATTGGTGAGAGCTTGGCGATTGATTGAGGGCGGCCAGTTGGCGGGTTTGAGAAGATGAAGACAAATCGGGCGTTGTCAGGTTCCATGAGACGAGTATTACACTCGTGGTTATGAGCTGGACTTGTCAATGAACCTGACTCGTTGCTGCGCTTTTGTATGTATCTAAGCTTTGCTGTACTTGCTTGGGTAGCAGTGGTTCATAACAACCTTGTTGCCCACTCATACCCACATGCATAAACACAGTCTCGATTTTTGCACTGGGTCTCTAATTCAGCAGGCTATCTCTTATGTCTGCTCACAATCCCTCCCCTATCTCGTTATTAGTAGCACTACTATCTCTAGTGGCCCTCTTACTGGACGTCGCATTCATACTCGTATCTACGCACCTGGATTTATGTTGGCTGTTTTCTGTAACATTGAGGCCTGGCTGGCTCTCACCATCTTATGCCCTCATATACTCTGGTCCCATTTTCTCTTTTCCTTCTCCCACGCAACTTTTTTTTAATAATCCTTCCCTGATCATACTGCTGCCCAAACCTCGCCCCCAAGAAAAAAAAATCGAAAAAAGAAAGACTTATTAGGACTCCGGAGAACATCATCGCTGCTAACACTCTCCCCTCCCGGCTCCCAGAGCCGCATCCACAAGTTCGATCCCTTGAATAGTTGGACCAGCTGACTCAGAAGCCGTTGTCTTCGTTCTCTTCTTTTTGTTTACTTGAGTGCTTCATCCATCTGTTATCGACGTCATCGTCGTCCTACCCCTTGGTGTCAAGTCGACCGTCTTTTTCACATCTTGCACCCAACACATAAACCTTGACGGCCTCAATACCACATCTCACCATATCGTGACCGCCATACACTAACCCCGCTGTGTCTGTCTGATTGTCTGTAGCTTACCTGCTTCCCGTTGCGACTTTTAGATCTCGTACCCGGCCGCCCATACCAAGATCCCGACTGTCGACATCCAATTCTTCTGAATTTTCCTATTTTTCCAATTCCACCGCTTACTGATTCTTAATATCATCTTATCAATAATGTCACAGTAAGTATCCTTATGCCTAGACTTTTTGACTTACACAGACTGCCCATAACCTTCTTGACGCTCCGCTGGCTCCGAACCTTGTCTTCACTGCATTGCACGCTCAACTGATGACCTGCTTATTATTCCGAAGCTCTTTGGTTATGTTTTATATTCCCCCTAAAATTACCTATAATTCTCTGTCTACAGGACTAAGGCTTACTAGTGATGCTATCGTCCATGATTCTATACACTCACACCCCCTCATTAATATCGCCAGGCGAGTCCATGAACAATCTTCTGCTCCCCACCATATACTTTACACACTTCTATATATTGATGATCCCCTTTCAATATCACCACATCTGTAAGGCAGAAAAATCTTGAGCTGGCTTAATGTTCCTTGTACACTTGCTACTATGCCTTTACTCAGTATTGTCACTGTTACCGCTGTCCCAAATAAGCCCATGAGCCTATGCGAGCCAACAAATCAGACTGATAGTCAGCCTGTATCATTTTATGCTTTTCTCTGCTCCCACTGACACCCCTACCATCCTCTCCCCTCCTTCCTATACCTTGTCTCTAAGACTTCAGCAAAGTAATAAGTATTGCACAAAACCGGACTAGTCTGCTTTGCCAGTCTTGTCACCTGCTTCTGACTTTTATTGTCTCTGCCTATTTTTGTGTCATGTCTTTGTTTATTCCCTTGTATATAAAACTACTTTAGCATATACACTGTCGTTTGGCTTTATTCTTGGAACTTGTCATTATTATAAACATTGTACTCACCTCAACATCACTGTCGCATCATCCCTCGCAGTCTACTTGAAACTTCTAACCACACTATATTTTGCTCTTATATAGCGGTAGATACCGAGACTACAACGTAAGCAGCCGCCGTGACAAAGGCCCACAGCGCTACCACGACGACTACGACAACGATAGTGACAGTTATTCCATTTCTGACGACGATTCGTACCTGTCTGCGAGTCCCCGACCTTCCGAGTCTGCTTCCCATCACGCCCATCGCGGAAAGTCTCGCTCCCGCAACCGCAACCACGATTACCAAGTAGCTCCTCGCCGTCGTGATCACAGCTCTTACGGCGGTGCTTCAACACACCCTTCCTCTCAGTACACCCCTCAAACAGGCAGTCTGGATCCTTCCGAGGAATACCGGGGCGGCCACAGCTACGCCGGACAGACAGGCTACAATAGCTACGGCCAACAACAAGTTGGTGTATACCCCCAAAGTACTGTTGGCGCCGGATACGGAAGCATGCATCCTGGTTATAACGGTGCGGCCATAGTCCCCTATGGCCAACAGCAGCAAGCTGGTTATGGACAATATGGACAGCAGGGTGGCTATGGCCATGCTGCCAACGGCTACCCTCAAAACCCCTACGGTCATCAGGCTGGATATGGCGGGTACAGTCAGGACCCTTACGGAAATGGAATGTATGGACAGCAGCACCCGGGTTGGGGTCATGGTCCTCAAGGCTACAGCCAGTATCCTGGGGCGCCACCCGGGCCTGGTGCATACCCCTCGATGGCTGGTCCTCCCGGTGCCGTGGGCCCTTACATGGGCTATCCGCCAGGCCATGACTCTCATTCTCGGTCTCACTCTCGATCTGACCGCCACAAGGACTCTAGAGAACTTGATAAGCCTAAGGAGCAACCCGTTGAGTCTCAAGAACTTGTTCTTTTGAAGCAACAGATTGAGAAGATGAACCTGGAGAAGAAGGAAGCTGATGAGCAGGCTCGGGCCAAAAAAGAGCGCGAAAAGAGAGAAGCCGAGGAGAAGGCGCGTCTTGAGCTGGAGAGAGTTCGTTTGGAGGAAGAGCGCCAGAAACGCGAAGCTGAAGAGAGGGAACGTTTGAGATTGGAGATGCTTCGGATTGAGAAGGAGAAGAAGGAGGCCGAAGAAGAGCGGAAACGCCTGGAGGAGGAAGCGAACCAACGTGCCATGGACAGATGGCAAAGGCAACAGCAAATTGCAGCTGAGAGCGAGGCTAAGATCCTCCAAGCCCGAATTGAAGCCGAAAAGTTGGCCCGTGAGAACATTGAGCGGGAGCGCAAAGCCGAGGAGGAACGTCGTCAGCGGGAAGCCGAGGCCCGGGAAGAGGCGCACCGTCGGGCCCTGGAGGAGATTAAGCGGCAGCGCGAAGAGGAAATTGCTCGTGAGAAGGCTCACAAAGAGGCTTTGGCCGAGGCTGAGAGAAGAGCTAAGGAGGCCTTTGAGAGAGAGAAGCAATTGGAGGTTCAGCGTGCGGAGCAGAGAGCCAAAGAAGCAGCAGAGATTGAGCGTAAGGCCAGAGAAAAGATTAAGGCTGAGATGGAAGCTGCTGCTGAGGCTCGTGCTAGGGAAGCTGCTGAGCGAGAACGTATTGCTGAAGAGACCCGCCTTGCTATTGAACGTGCCATGAAGGTCAAAGAGGAGGAGGACAAGCGCCGTGCTGAAGAGATTGCTCTGCGTGAAGCTCAAGCCGAAGCTAGAATCCGTGAGGCCATGAGACTTGCCAAGGAGGCTGAAGAAGCTGAAGCCAAGAGACAAGCAGAAGCTGCTGAGGCCAGACGAAAGGCTGAGGCCGAGGCCCGGGCCAGTGCTGAGCTGGCCTTGAAGCGGAAGCTTGAGGCAGAGAAGGAAGCTAAGGCTAAGGCCGAGGCTGCGGCAGCCGAAGAGGCAGCTAAGAAAGCGGCCGAGGAGAAAGCTTTGCGGCAGAAGATCACTGAGGAGGCTCGAAAGGGCATGATTGAGGAAAAGAAGCCAGACGAGGAGAAGGCTCCAGTTCGTTTCAAGGATGCTGTTGGACGCAAGTTCAATTTCCCCTTCAAGCACTGCTCAACCTGGCAGGTAAGTCGTGGTCCTTTCATTGAAAGAAGGCTCAACGGTTACAATACTAACATACCACTCATACAGGGCATGGAAGAGCTTATCCACCAAGCTTTCCAGCAAGTTGATGTCATCGGTCCTGAAGTCGAGGCCGGTCACTATGACCTCCTCGGCCCCGACGGCGAAATTATCTTGCCTTCTATCTGGGAGTCTGTTATCCAGCCTGATTGGTCCGTCACTATGATGATGTGGCCCAAAGAGACCCGTCCCTCCCGCCCCACTATTCCTACAGCCATACCCTCCAATACCCGCGCTTCAATCGTTGATATGCCCGGTGCAGGAATTCCTGGTATGCATGGGCGTCCGGCTGGTGCCACTGCTCCGGGGGCTCCGCCACCTCCGCCAGCCATGCCGATGCATCCCAGGATGCCGGGAATGCCATCTGGTATGATGAGGCCTGGTCAATTCCCGCCGGGAGTCATGCCCGGGTTCCATATGAACCCCAACATTATTCAAGCGGCGCCAAAGGAGTCCAAGAAGTCATCACACAAGGATAAGAAGAAGCATGAAAGCAATGGGTTCACGTCGTGGATTACGGGGATGCCGCCGCAGAAGGAGAAGAAGAAGTAGGTTGCGGGTAAATCATCAGTTATATGGGAAATATTTACTAACCGTTTAAGTAGGGGCAAGAGCAGCAAGCGATAATAAGTGGATTCGAAGTCTTGTGATCTTTGGATCTTGCACGATTGACGACTTATGTTCATCGACTTTTATTTGCGTTGGCATGATATCTTGATTGTTTTGTTTTGTTTTGGTTTCGACATTGTTTCTAGTTTTGCGTTTCTTTAATCGTTTGGGTTGCTTTTGGTGTTCACGTTATCGACGAGGGTTGGGATTCTTCCGTTTTATCCGGAGATAATGGAGAGGACTCGGAGTCAACTAAAAAGTTTTTACTTTAAGGAGAGGGGTTTGATGGTGTTGAATGTTTATCTTTGTGTTGGATATTGCTTGGATTTATGAGATGATAATATTATTTGATCTGAGACCCGTTAGTTTGCGTAAAGTTTAGTGTATTAAAGTCATGATATCGTGCAATCTATGCAATTCGTTCTATTTCGCCTTTTGTTTTGATCGGCCTATTATCAATTACTTCTTCCCAATGTGATTCTTCAATTGGCTTTTTGCAAAAGCTTTGATCGGCGCCGGAATGTTCAGCCCACCCAGTCCCGGAATAACATCCACCTTCTCTCCCTTAATCACCTGTCTCGCCTGTGCTTCAAAAGCCTGAATCATTTTCTCTGCTACTGCATCACTCAGCGCCCTCCCCGCAATATTCTTCGCCGGATCTCTGAAATCATACGTCAAATCCAACTGCACCGAACATTGGTCCGCTTCCTTGTTCGCATCTGCATCAGGAGATGATCCCGGGATCCGAAGCGGAGTAATAGTCCACTTGGTCACGAGACTCTTGAGCGGACCGGAAGATGCGGCCGGGGAGCCTCCATGGGGAACCGCGGCAGCACCAGATAGGGCAGAAACGGAGTAGCCAGGCGTACAGAGGAGGCGGGAGGTGAAAGTTTCGTTGACGCCGAGGAAGCCGACGCGGAGATAAGCTTCAAGGGGGACTTGGGTTTCCTTGGGGGTTTCGCCGTTTTTGACATCGGCGGGGACATCAGAGAGGGCGGCTAGGGGTGTCCCCTCGGGGACAGGAACCGTCGTCCACTTTGTAACTTTGGAATCTTCGCAAAAGGGCACGAATTTGAAGTAGGAGTCAACGTCGGAGACTAGGCGGTAGAGGGCGGACGGCGTGTAAGGGAGGGTGCGGGTGACGGTGATAGTGACAGGGGAGGAGTCAAGGAGGCCGCCGAGGTTGAAGCCGCCGAGGTTCAGGAAGGTGCGGGTGATGCTGGGGTTGGTGTTAGTGAGAGTGGGGAGGAGAGGGGCCGGCCGGCCGGAGAGGAGGGGCGTGGCCCGAAGGGGCGTTGCAGCGCGGAGGCGCGGATTGAAACGGATGGTAGGCATTGCGGGTTTGTGGAGGAAAAAGGAAGAGCGTCAAGTGGGTGGTTAGACGTGATGAGAGCGGTTGGCACCGACGTGTAAAAAAGAAAGAAAACGAGTGTAAGACAAGACTAAGAAATCTTAGAAATCTTTCGCGTTATCAGGGGTATCAAATTTGGTTGTCAAGTTGTCTAAACATGGAAGGAAGTTGCGAACGTGCATTCAACTTTAGCATTGTCTCAAATTGCATGTGATTATGAGGAAGCACCTTCCCTCATCAATTTATACTTGCCTCCTGTGATAACTAAGATGATGCTAGTAGATGCATGACATGTCAATCGCCAATGATTTAGTAAAGACAGTGTGTGTACTATGTGTCTTTATATATACTAGACAGTGCGCATATCACATACACGGCCCTGGCATCAGCGCTTGGGAGCTCCTTGCAATGGCTGGAGCTTGACAGGCAGTATCGATTGTAGGTGTCTGCAGGCGACGAACATTCACGACATCACAATAATTACAGACGTTCCAGCGACAATAAAACCCAAATTGTGGGTTTTCACACGACGAATAAATCAACCATTTATCACGACAAGCGATTATCTATCGAATCCAGGGCACAATTGGTTTTAACCTCGAGATACAGACTTAGACAGCCTCGTACCCCGCGGCGGGGAGCTCTGACAGAGACAATAACAATCGATTGATGGACATAGCACAATATATACAGACGAACGACAAATAATATACCATGTATGAAATAGTTAGCAGGATGTATAGTGGGGTTGTGCGAAACCAATGCTGACTGATTGTAGGTTCGAGAAGTCGCTCTATGATCTCATCCGCGGTTTGCGGAATCATAAAGGCAATGAGCGTCAATACATTCAGAGTTGCTTGAAAGAATGTCGCGCAGAAATCAAAGGCGCCGATATGGGTAGGTCTCAAGAGCACCAGCGAGACAATGATCGACGCGGACGCTAACGCAAGGTAGACCTAAAGGCCACGGCGCTGTTAAAGTTGATATACCTCGAGATGTTGGGTTTTGATATGTCGTGGGCGTCATTTCATGTATTGGAAGTGATGAGTTCGCCCAAGTTTAGGCAGAAAAGGGTGGGATATTTGGGAGCGGCGCAAAGTTTCCGGTCGGACACGGAAGTGTTGATGTTGGGGACAAACTTGATCAAGAAGGTATGTGATGGCGCATACGCTGTTGGTCTACATAACAGAAGCTAACTTGTATGTCACAAATAGGATCTCGCCGCAACAGCAGTCCCTACTATGACACTTCCGATAACGACTCTGCCGCACGTTCTCAACCCTTCTCTCGCCATGTCAACACAAACAGACCTCGTTCCCAGACTTGCACACTCAAATCCCAATGTCCGGAAGAAGGCGATCGTAACGCTATACCGGATGGCCCTAGTATACCCCGAAACTCTGGTTGCTGCATGGCCTAAAATTAAGGAGCGCTTAATGGACAAGAACGAAGACGCTAGCGTAACAGCGGCAATCGTCAGTGTCATCACGGAGTTAGGCTGGCGAAGACCACATGATTTCCTACCATTAGCACCAAGGTTATTCGAGTTGTTGGTAGAGGGTGGGAACAATTGGATGGCGATCAAGTTGATCAAGTTGTTTGCGACTCTCACGCCCTTAGAACCTAGACTTGTAAGGAAGTTACTACCTCCGTTAACGGATCTGATCAAGTCAACACCAGCTGTGTCATTGTTATATGAGTGTATCAATGGCATCATTCAGGGTGGCATTTTGGGGAGTGATGGCGATGATTCGGGGAGAGAGGAGATTGCGGCTCTCTGTGTGGATAAGTTGCGAAGTATGATCATGGTAGACGGCGATCCTAACTGTAAGTGGAGTGGACTGATACACATGTTTTCCAATGGCCTCATGCTAACATTGCGCAGTGAAATACGTCGCTCTACTTGCTTTCAACAAAATTGTAGTCACGCATCCATGGTTGGTTGCCAGACAAGAAGATGTCATTCTGGAATGTATTGACAATCCCGACATCACCATCCGGGTCAAGGCTCTGGACCTTGCCCAGGGGATGGTATCCGAAGATAATTTGATGGCTATTGTGGGCAGATTAATGGCCCAGTTGCGGTCTTCAAAATCTCTGGCTGATGCGGCTGAGGCGGCTCTCAATGGCGAAGCCGATGAAGACGAGGAGCCTCAACCCCGGAAGAAGCAAAAGTATCAGCCACAGCCTTTGCCGGTGGAATACCAGATCGACATCATCTCCAAGATTCTGAACATGTGTTCAACCAATAATTATGGCAAAATTATAGATTTTGATTGGTACATCGATGTCCTCATCCAGCTACTTCGCGTAGCTCCTTCGCCATCTCTGTCAGATACAAACTCCGGTAGAGATCTCTCGCAGAGTCCAGCCAACATCGTTATGGGGCGCATCGGTGATGAATTGCGTAACGTCGCTGTCAAGGTTAGAGCTTTACGTCCATACGTGGTCCGGGCAGCGGAACAAATCCTGACTGAGATTGTGGCAGTGGCCGCTACTGGTGTCATGATCACCTGTTCGGCGCTTAAGTCTATATCCTGGACCTTGGGCGAGTTCCCGGAGAGCTTGCAATCCCAGGAAGATGCTCTGAACTCGTTATTGAAAGCAATCACCAAAACCGATTCCCCGATCATCTTAGTAAATTGTCTTCAAGCTGTCGTCAAGATCTTCTCAGCCATGACAGCTGACGAGAACGACACCTGGACGGCGCAGCGGAAGTCCCGAGTATTATTGCTTCTCGCTCGGGTACTCCATGCTATCGAGCCTCTGATTCAACATCCCAACCTTGAGGTTCAGGAGCGGGCAGTCCAGTTTGTTGAGCTTCTCAAGCTCACATCAGAAGCTGTAAATGGACAACCTCTCACTACCGATGAATTGGAGCAGGATCCTCCTCTTCTCCTGACACAAGCCATTCCATCGCTTTTCGTTGGCTGGGAACTCAAATCTATGGCTGCCAACGCTCAACGAAACGTCCCACTTCCTTCGGATCTCGACCTTGGTGAACCCATTCATCCCAATCTTCAAGATCTCCTCGAGAAGGCCATCCCAATGGACATGGGCACTACCGAGTCCGACAAATGGGATCTTTATTACCACAAGCGGCCGGCGCCAACATCGATATCATCGGAGACAGTCTCTCTTAACCGCCCGGCTATCAACCCGATCCCGGCTAATTCCGAAGATTTTGTCAGCAGCTATCAACACACTGAAGACTCGTACTTTGACCCTGACATTATCGCTCGCCGCAAAGCCGAACACGCCGAAAGGAACAGGGACGACCCGTTCTATATTGGACCGCCTTCCCGCTCCACAACCCCTATCCATAACATTCTGCAAAACTCCAACGGCAATGACCTGGACATCGACGCCATTCCGGTCATGCAACTTGACCTTGACAGTATCCCCACCGCTGCCAAGCCCTCCCACAAAACCAAAGCACCGAAAGCTCGGCCGGCCGTCATCATCGCCTCTGATGAAACCCTGGGGTCACCAACCTCGGCAACCCCCAAGGATCTCCGCCCCAAGACAAAAAAGAAGGCTGCTGCAAAGTCATCCTTGCTGCAAGTCGATTCCTGCGGCCTTGTTGACTTGAGCCTCTCTGGATCGTCAACGCCGAGTAAATCCGCCCAGATCTCCCCGTACAATTACGAAAAGCAACAACAAGACGCTGAGATGGCCAAGGCGGTCAAGGAGGTAGAGAGATTGCGCTTAGAAATGCAGAGGGCTAGTGAACGAGTGGCAGTAGCCGAAGGGGTTGATGTGGAAGGAGTTGTGGTGGCAAGGAAGAAGAAAGGGAAGGGGAAGAAAAAGGAGGCAGGGACAGCAGCGGAGGCAGCCGGTGAGGAGGCAGCAGGAGGAAAACCGAGAGCGGGTGAGGCGGTCAAGAAGAAGAAGAAGATAATAACAGCAACAGAGGGTGCAACAACAGGAGGTGAGAGTCAGGTTTCCAAGGTGAAGAAGAAAAAGAAGGCGGCAGTCGCAGAGGGAGGGGAGTGAAGTATGAAGGAGATAGAGATAGAATATCTAATGTAATTACAAACCATGCGGTAACATGAATACTCAAATGTCTCGATCGTCACAACTTCAGGCAAACAGGCCACGATTGATCATTCATATATATCTTTTTTTTATAGATTCATATCTCGTAACTACAAAAGTAAACCTGACCCAAACCAGAAAACCAAAATCTACTTCTTTACCCAACCCTATACCATTCTCTACATATCCATCGGCTTATCCTCCAATGTCACCCCCCTCGACGCTTCTCTCACCACTGGCGATCCCGCACTCGCCTCCTTCTCCTTCTCCTTCAATGCCGCAATTGCCGCGGCAACCCCGCCATTCGACGAAACTGTCAATCGTCTCGGCGCTGCCGACCCACCGGTGGAGAACCGGGACGAGCCTGTCGTCGCTCCAGAACGGCCCAGTGAGTTGCGCTTTTGAATAGGTGAGTCCATCAGTTCGGCGTGCCGAGCAGGGTGTGCTGAGGATTGCACGGGGGTAGAAGTGCCAGAGCCGGTGCCGGTAGGAGTGCTGGAAGTGTTGTATTCAGAAGGGACGGAGGAAGCAGAGTCAGGTGGGGACGCAACCTCACGGGTAATTTCCTTTAAAACACGAGTAGGAGAGCCAGCGCCGGGAACCTCGAGAGACTGGCGTTTAGAAGCGGCAGACCCGAGAGAGGAACGTTGACGTTCGGAGTTAGAGGTAGGTGAAGCAATAGGGAAGCGGGTTTCAGGGCCACCAACGGAGCGGTCGCGGCGATGGCTGGTCGAAGTACGAGGGCCAGGGGCAGGAGAAGTGGCGCGAGAACGAGAACCAGAAGCCTTTTCCATAAGAAGACGGTTGCGTTCTTCGACGAGGGCCTTGCGGTTTGATTCATTGGTGGAAACAGCACGAGGACGAGAAGAAGAAGACGCGTTGTTTTGGGTGGCCATGCGCTTGAGCTCACTGAAAATGGCATCTTTAAAGGCGAAGAGATCGCGAACCAGGCGGTAGGCGTGCTTCTCCTCCATAGTTAGAGAAGTCTCGGTGCGAGGTCGCAGGATGCAAGACGCGAGAGAAGCAGCAAGGGCAGAGATGTAGGTCTCGTCCGCGGAGGTGAGGTCAATCAAGCGAGTGAAATGGTTCATGCAAGCATCCAGAGTGGCAATATTGGTGAGACGGAGCTGGGACAAAGTCTGTTGAAGGACAGGAATGCGAGCAATCTCGGTACCCTCGGAGGTGGGAGTGTTGTAGACAGTACGGATGATCTCGTAGACGTGTGAAGAAACAAGGGAATCAGGAAGCTCGAGCAGGTACAACCGCAGCAAGCTGGCAACAGTAGGGATATCAAAATCAGCAAAGACTTCAGGAGCAATAGGCTTGCCATTGTTGACCCGAGCACGAAGCTTATGGGTCTGAGCCAGGGGAACTTCAGTCAACCAGACACCTCTTCTGGCCTCATCTCCCTCAAGATCGGGGTAGTGAAGGTCCAGGTAAGTCAGAATAGTAGTAACAATAAGAGGAACACGTTTTTTGTCAGCACGAGCCCGCGCTTCGAGGTCGACACCGAAAGTCTGCTCATCAACCTTATTGTAGTAGTTCTCGTAGATGACGACACGTGGTATGAAGCTACCTGTACGGTAGCTTTCAAGCATATATCTCAGATCACTGGCGGGCTGGATAGTCTCCTGGAAGAGCATCATGTTGTCGACAGTGGACTGGAGGCTGGGGATCACGACGCTTACAGCGCCAGAGAAGTCGAGAATGACAGTCTTGATAGCCTTGAGACGGTCCAACTCACAGCGCTCAAGGAACTTGAGGTAAGCCATGATAGCCTCCTCAAGGTCGCAACGGAGCTCATCAAGCTTGCGAACGCTAGCCTTGTACTTTTCATCAGCCTCACGGGCCTCACACCGCATCTTCTCAGCAGGAGTCTCATTAGAGTGGACATTGCCCAGAACGTTCCAGCCAGAAAGATACTCACTGACAGCACCAACAACGGGCGAAGATGTACTGTCATCGCTACCGGTGATGGGAATGGAGAAGGCGCGGATAAGAGGCTGCTTCTTCTCCGGGATGCCAGCAATCTGGAAAGCCTTGGGGCGCCATTGGTAAAAGAGCCTAGAGCTGTTGGCGAAGGTGTTACCAACATTGCCAATCAAACGCAAGATACCGTTGGTAACAAGATCCTGGCCAATACGCTCAGTCTGGCTGATACTAGTGGCGTTGAGGTGCTCGCGTAGGTACTCGCAGATGTCGGAACCGGCAGTGGTGTTCTGGTAGGTACCGAGGATAGGAACCTTGGTCTCGCCCAAGGGAACAGTAGCCAGGGCATGTGCCAGAATCTTCTTGAGTTGCTCCGTCTGATAAACCTCGTCGCCAATTTCGTAGACAGTCTCGTCGACAACCTCCTTGATTTCTTGATTCTCAATAACCTTAATCTCAGGAATCGCATTCTTCGGGCTCGTCTCTGGGTCCTGGAAAGCAAGCTTGTTCTCCTCCTCAAGATCCTCAACCAGCCGACATTTGTTGAAGTAAGTGCTACGCAGCTTCTTCACAAGCTCCGCTTGAGTGTCGTGAGCCTTTATACGTCCTTGCAACTCGTCCTGGCACTCTTGGATCCGAGCATCGTGAGCATCACACCAGCGGGAGAAGGGAGTGACTACCAAATCGCGGATACTATGCGCAATCTTCTTGTGGTTCTTGGCGCCTTCTTCCATGTTAGATCTGACGCCCTCATAGGCCTATAAAGATTGATCCAATAGTTAGCAATGTCCCAATGCGCCATGGTAGCACGTGCGGGGCAAGCATGGGGTTCTACCTACCTTGCGCACAGTAGCACCGTCATCTTTGGAGAAACCGCCATTAATTTTGTCAGCAGCGGTAGCGATTTCACCGAGCTTGAGACCGTAAACCTCCTCGGCCTCAGCGCGCATACGAGCAATTGTCAGGATTTGACGGTTCTCAGCAGAACCTTGTTGAAGCTTGGAAAACAGAACACCCAGACCTGATTAGATGAGCAGATTTCTTGTTAGATTCCAAGTCGCTTGCCAACTACTGAAAATTTGAGACAAACTCACCTGCGGCATAGTCTGCAGACCAGAAGGCGTCCGCAAAACCGGGACCAGGCATTGTGGACGATTAAGTATAGATATTGAGTGTTGAATAAATGTATATGTGTACGGTGATGGAAATAATTATACGGTAAATCGTTAGATATAAGGTCGAGATTTCGTCCGTAGCCGTCGTCGCCGTCGTCGCCGTCGTCGTTAGTCGTCAGTCGTATTTATCTGGGGTCGAAGGGACAGCCAGAGTCATGTGAAACAAGAAAAAAACGCAAAGAAAGGAGCGAATGGCTTCGGAATCGACCTCGCAGTCGGTAGTGTGATGACTCTTGAACGCAAGCGCAGCAAAAAAAAAAAAAAAAAGAGAAAAGAAAAGAAGAAAAAAAAAGAAGAAAAAAAGAAGAAAAAAAAGAAGGCAAAATCAAAAGGAAAAAGGAGCCACGGAAGACGGCAAGCTTGGTTTCAAATTTTGTTGCCGGAGGTTGTTGACAGCACCGCAATCAATAGTTGGACACGGAGAAATGACAGGTACAGAAAGCTAGCAGAGCCAGGACCTTCTTCTAGTTGAACGGGCAGTAGAGTGGAGCAGGTTCTGAATAGCTTTCGGGGAAGACGGCACTAGGAGCTAGTTAAACATCAAGCGTAAATGTGCAAAAACTGGTATATATCAATGCGACTCAATTGTTGATATATATAAATCTGTGAGTAAATCAAAACAAAGGACGGTGCTTTGCTTTTAGTGGGTGTTGTTGTATCCAGGACAGTCGAACAATTGACGCAGCGAGGGGCCAGTCAACAGGCGATATGTGTGTGGCTTCGAGGGGTTCGAATAAAGTGAGGTGTATACGACAAGAATGGCCGCGATATGCTATTGGCCAGCTCGACAGTCTTGTTGTTCTTTGCTCTGGTGATACTATTTTTATTTTTTTTAGATATGTGCCAATAGGCGCCCCGATGCCCTGGCGCTGTCCTGGCCGTCTACTCCAATGAATATGATGCCAAGCGTCACTCTGCCATATAGCAAGCAACCAACGAATATCCAACAGCACCGCTCTACACAAGAATGAAAAATCAAGCAGCGCTATCTATATAGATGGTTTGACAACCCCATTAATACGAGAAAAGAATATTCGTCAATCCATTTATGTGTCTCATCAGGGAAGGAATAGTGAGTCCGGGCTGGGGGGGATGTACGAGGGGATCACGGACCTGGACATAGGGATCGCTTTCTATAGGCAGAAATTTAAGAGGGTTTTTAGAAAGCAGGGTCTGGTCTCGGATGATCAATGACGAAAGACGACATCCTGGAGCGAAGGAGACTGGATTCAGGGAATTAGAGGGACAGGTCGATCGGGTTGGTCTTATCCTACGTGGCTAGAAATCGCTGTGATTCACCAAGTTTCTTAGTTTCTTATATCACGGCGAGCCCCCTGGAACAAAAGCCATATAACAAAAGCAAAGAGCACCGATTCTAGTGACGGAGATTTGGAGTTGTGCCCTTCTTCTTGTTCCTACCGACGTCTAAGCCTTGATGACTTCCATGCGCTAACGACACTAAGGGTTCTCCGCATCAACAACTGATGTAATCTCTATTGATTAAATAACCATGGGGATGAATATCTGTGGGCACAGTTTTGCTGTGTTTGAGATGCGACAGCTATCACATCATGGATGTAAAAAATGTCACCCTTTCCCGCATTGTGAAGGTCGGAACTAGGCCCCTTTCATTCAGTGATTCTCGCAGTTTATCTCCCATACAACTTGTCTCCATGATCAGTAGATGTGCATGTGAAGGGTCTTACAGTATTTCCCTCAAGTGGCATTGATCTCGAAGCCATACCACCACCTGTCACCCGCGCTTCATTCAATGGCTTTCCCAAGTCACAAGCCCACTCATATTCTCTGCAGATCAAGTCATATTTGCCAAATAGTCACCACAGTGATCATCTGAACCGCCGGCCTAAACAATTCCAAGCAAACTACGCGGGAAATTCAAATTCTGAGGCACAGTTCCAGGAAAAAGTCAGAAGACCACACAAACCCCACCAGAATCATAGTTCTTAGTTCATCCCTGTATTTTCCCGAAATATCTTCAATGTTTACCCCCCCCCCCCAAAATATGCATTGTTCGCTTTCTCTGCAACTACCAATTCAAGTCTAGACACAAGCATCCCCAATCTTGCCTTTGTTTTCTTTCTCATTCCACATCCCGAAACTATCAACTCTAAGCATGTGCGATCAAGATATTGAGATAACAGCTCCTTTGGGAGGTTACAGTACTAAATCATCAATAATCACGTGAAGGCGGCCCTATGAAGATCCTGTTGCTACTGGCCAGTGCAGTTTCCAAAATCTTGAAAGCGCAAAATCTGCCTTGTGATGCCAGGGCCCCGGGCGGTTGGCATCCCGGTGTCCCAAAGGTGGGTTACTTGCATCAGTTGTATGTTCTTTACGATTTCTTTTCGTTTGTTTGACAATTAGGACAACGATATCTATTTGATTAAATCTACGGACTCGGCAACTTTTGAAGTTTCTTGAACTCTGGATATCTTTTTCATGTGGCGTTCTGGTTAGTTCCCACTGGCCGTCCTCTTGGAAACAAAAAAAAAAAAGCATCAACTTTCATCCCATCGTAACTCGTTCCCCCCGCATCTCTATACTTGAAATATAGTCTCCTACACCTTTCATTCACTCGTATCGGCCGGAAAGCCCCTTGCCCTACCCTTCCCTATCCGTAGACCACCAACTCTACCGAGCCCGTCTCAGGCTGTCTCCTATTCTTATTCACATTGGTCAAGCTTGGTTAAGCTTACAGGATGGAATGTGTACAGTCAAGGATTGCTGTAGCTTATGGTGGGTAGGCTTCGTATGCTTAGGATGGTGGTGATAATCTTACCCTATATTTTTCGGCGATCCTAGCGGGTGATTTGTGGCTGGAAGGGTTTCGATGCCACATGTTCCGTGGATGAGAAGTCGGAAGGTTGGATGCAGGGCGACGACTCACGTGTTTTCAGTGGTGTCTTTGATTCCAAGTTATAAATCACTTATTCAAAAAATATGGTCCAATGCGTTTATCATAGGATAGCCCAACACAAGGCACGCAATCTCACACTACTCATCAGCTCGCGATAACGACATCCGACTACAAAAAGCCACTCAATTAAAGTAAAATACACAAAGCTACCAGCTTTCTCTTGTGGGTTCTCGTTGTCAAATATAACTTGACATTAATACTTGCATTCTTTTAAAGAACTATCTTGAGACAATATCCCTTTGCTTTGTAATCAGTGCACATTCGCGCAGGTGAGATTGCGCTCATATATATAGTTCACACATTGAAGCTGCGATATCGATCTTCTACTCTGCACTTCTTATTTTCGCTTGGGGAAACTTCCCAATTTGACCACCTGCCATGTCGTTTGAAAAAATCCCAGTCGAGGAGCCTGTCTCCATCCCTACTCTCCAAACCCCTCGTCCCAAACGCCGTTTCCCTATCATCGCCGCAAAATTGGCCGCCGGCGCCCTCGCTACCTGGCTCCTTCTCGCCAACTCTACCCTCTCCTTCAGCACCCCCTTCCTCCACCGTTCCGGCTTCCACCACGGTAGTGGGAGTGGCCCTAGCATCGCCAACACCGTTGATTACATTCTCCGGACCACCCCGCTGATTGACGGACACAATGATCTGCCCATTTGGATCTTGGAGAACTTCCAGAATCATATTTATAATGAGAATTTCTCGGTGCCGTTTAGTCAGGGGGGTTTGGCGGAACATGTTGATTTGCCAAGGCTGAGGGAGGGGAAAAATGGAGGGGCCTTCTGGAGTGTCTTTACTCCGTGCCCCGCCAACGGGACTGACTACTCGGACGAAAACTACGCCTCATGTAAGTAACCCAATATTCTCAACTCTCATGAAACGAAAAAATTAACATTCACCCCCCTACAACAGCCGTGCAACTCACCCTCCAGCAAATTGACCTCGTCGCCCGCCTCAAAGAAACCTACCCCCATGACTTCGCCCCCAACCAAGACAGTCTCCACTCCCTCGTCTCATTCTATCGCGGCCAGCTCATCTCCCCCCTTGGCGTCGAAGGCCTCCACCAAATTGGCAACTCCGTCGCCAACCTTCGCCGCTACTACGACCTCGGAGTCCGCTACGCCACTCTCACCCACAATTGCCACAACATCTACGCTGATGCTGCACTACAGGAAAGTCCGTTCCGGGTGGCCGAGCCGCTGTGGAATGGGCTGAGTGACAAGGGGAAGAAGCTGGTGCACGAGATGAATCGGATTGGCATGATTGTAGATTTGTCGCATACGAGTGAGGAGACTATGTTGGATGTGTTGGGGGGTAAAGGGTGGGAAGGGAGTAAGGCGCCGGTGATGTTTAGTCATAGTTCGGCGTTTGGTGTGTGTCCTCACCCGCGCAATGTCAAGGATCATGTATTGGATCTGGTGAAGAAGACCAACTCAATTGTCATGGTGAACTTCAGCCCGGACTTTATCTCGTGTGAGACCGGGGATAACCCGAACGGGGTCCCGGACTTTGTGCCGGGGAATGCTACCTTGGCGCAGGTTGTCAGACATGTCAAGTACATTGGCGAGCGTATCGGATACGATCACGTTGGGTTCGGAAGTGACTTTGATGGCATCACTAATATCCCCGAGGGTCTCGAGGATGTGTCCAAGTATCCAGACTTGGTTGCCGCTTTGCTCAAGGAGGGCATCTCTGCTAATGATGTAAAAAAGATTGTTGGTAACAACATCCTCAGAGTTTGGGCCGATGTGGAGGCTATTTCTCGTAGACTCAAGGCTGAAGGTTTCCCTGTCCTTGAGGATGATTTGGGCAAGCTCTGGTAGACGTGGTGAGGACAAAGTGTTGGGGTTAAAAAAGAAACGGAAAACGGCTAATATTGTACATAGCACCAGCCTGTGCGGCCTGATACTGAGAATCTAGCGCAATCAAACCACCGATATATCTATAAAAACCTGACAATGCCTCCAACACCTAGACATCATCGTCCACTTCCACATCTCCCAAGTACTGTTTAACCCCTTCTGTCCAGCTTGTTCAATCTCTTGGCCGTCTTAATCTGGCAGCGCGTCCGCTGACCACGAACAGGCAACCCCATGGCATGGCGACGGCCTCTGTAGGAACCCATATCCTTCAATCTCTGGATACCCTCCCGGAGCTGATTGCGGGCGTCGTTTTCAATTTTGAGCTGCGAAAGCTCGGCAGTGAGAAGAGTGACAGTTCTTTGGGAGAGCGAGCCGATCTTGGTGAGGGGGTGGATGGTGTGCTTGGCCATGATGCGGCTGGCCAGGGTGGGACCGAGGGCGTAGAAGGAGGTGAGGACTTTCTAATGGAAAATTTAGTATAGTGGGGTCAAGGTTGACAATGAATGGCGAAAAGTTTAAGATCGAGAAATCAGTAGGGGGACGTACATTGACGAGTTTGCCCTCGTGGAAGTTGACACCCAGGACGAAAACCTGCAGTTGCGGATTAGTCTATGATTGCAGAACGAATAGCCGGAAATGAAGATTCAACATACCATCATGGGCAAATAGGTACAACCGCAACGATGAAACTAGATTATAGAAGAGTAACAAGTAAAGAATGTGTGGATCGACAGAATCTCACGCAGTTGGACAATCGCAAAAATCCGGCATCACAACCACAATAGAGAAGCTCCAGATCGCATAAGCATCATTGTCCCGAACCTCAAATTTGGTGGTTAGCAGGCCTGCACTGATTAGCCATATTAGCCCCACTATCTATAACCCTAACAATTATGTAAAGTATAACCCTATGATACCGGACTCAGCATCCGAATTGGGTAACATCAATTTAAAACCAACTTGTATCGGCTGTGTTAGCGACTCCAACAGGTTACAGAACCTCATGCCCCTATAACCTTCTGGGCTTGACTAACTACAGCGCAACCAATCACAAGCCCACCACCTGCAGCCCGCCCTTGTTTGAAACGTAGCTTCAAGTAAGAGGTCTAAGCTCCAATCGCCACCACTATTACACCATCATGTCTTTATATAACCCTTGCGCACCCCTCCCCAACCATTTCGCCTCTTTCCATTCCCCCCTCTTTTCCCCGAAAGATCAAAATAACCATCAAAATGACCAGCTTCTCTCTCAGAGGGGTCTTCCTCTCTTTGTTCCTGCTCGTTGCAGGCCTCATCTTCTTCACCCAGCCCGTCGAGGCTGCCCGTGGCCCCAAGATCACCCACAAGGTGTACTTTGACATCCAGCAGGGCGACGAGTCTCTGGGCCGCATTGTCTTGGGTCTGTACGGCAAGACTGTCCCCAAGACGGCGGAGAACTTCCGTGTTCTGGCTACCGGTGAGAAGGGTTTCGGTTACGAGGGCTCTACTTTCCACCGTGTTATCAAGGACTTTATGATCCAGGGTGGTGACTTTACCAACCACGACGGCACTGGTGGCAAGTCCAGTAAGTTTAGACTGATCAAAAACAATGGCGCATTTTCGGGATGATGCCTACTAACTGTTTCTTCTATAGTCTACGGCGGCAAGTTCCCTGATGAGAACTTTAAGTTGAAGCACTCCAAGAAGGGTCTCCTGTCCATGGCCAACGCCGGCAAGGACACCAATGGCTCTCAGTTCTTCATCACCACCGCTGTCACCTCGTATGTTTTCCCACTGCTACCTTTCACAACCCCAGTAACAGTATCAAATTAACAATCCCACCACAGTTGGCTTGATGGCCGTCACGTCGTCTTCGGCGAGGTCCTTGAGGGCTGGGAGATCGTCGACAAAATCCAGAACACCAAGACCCGCCCCGGCGACAAGCCCGTTGAGGCTATCAAGATTGCCAAGTCTGGCGAACTTGAGGTTCCCCCTGAAGGTATTCACGTCGAGCTCTAAATGCCGAGCGCAAAGAAATAGACACCTGATTACTCATGAGAAATGATATTCATGATGATGACATGTCTTGATCATGCTATCAGCTCCCTAGTCTTGTAATTCCATTTCTCTCTGTAACCAGGGTTCTGCAATCAGATACATCTCGGTCTCGCTCAAAATGGGAGACAATGAATCTATCTTTGCTAATCGCATTTCCGGGAAATAAATCACTTTCATTTGTCCACAACTTTTATTTTCAAGTGTCTACTACTTTGTGTTCGCTGTGTCCATGTTAGAACCTCCTGCTGATTATTATGCTTCATCTTTCATAGACATCGAAGGCGGCTCTCTTTTTGCCTCTGGCTACGGCGATGTCGCCGACGGTGCTGTTCCCGAGACTCAGAAGGTCGTTGACCCCACCACTGGTGCTGATACTGCCGTTGTTGCTGATGAGGGCTATTCTCTGGTCACGAAAGCCTTCTTCTTCTTCATTGCTATTAGTGCAGTCTACACTTATATTCGCCTCAGACGTAAGAACGGTCAGGACCTTCCCTATGCTAAGAACCGCGCTTAAATGAGATATGCACCTTGAGCGTTTGGATTAACACAACGAGCGTGTGTCACGTGATAGTGGGATGAATATGTCGCTATCTTGAATCCGAGTGTGCAGTGATAGTTCAATATGCTATGCGATTTGTTTGTATTGTTATTAAGGAAAACATTTGATTTATGTCTATGACATCATTTGATTTATTTTCGATAAATAACAAGATATAATGTACTACAATCCGTACTCGTGGGTTAATTAGGGTTACAAAATTCATCCCTCCAAAAAAAAATATACAGAAATCTGCCAACGCCTATCAATGCTATAATTTGGTGAACTTCATTTCATAGTCTTCCCCCACATACATAATCACAAAAAAAATGAAGGTCCTCAGTCTCAACTTTCTGTGCTGCGCCGCCAAGGCCTGCAGAGCCTCCAACAAAGGCTTCCCTCTTCACCCCAAGGACGCCGAGCTTGTGCAGGACGATGTCGAGCTCAACGCTCAGTTGCTGTTGAATCTTATTCCCCGTATTGGCTGGGAGGCTTTGCGGACAACAGCTACAGAGGTAATAATTATTTTTCTTATAGTCATTCAATCATCTAGCTTGCCGGTCGTGGTTGGCAATTAATAGATACATGGTGCATTATGAGATCTAATAATACTGACACTCCGCAGCTTGGCTTCCCCGATATCCCGGCCGAGGCCCCTACGCCAGAGCAACTCCAGGCTGACCAAAAGGTCCTAGAGGACCTGCACAACCTTCTCATTAACACCCAGATGATGGAGGGTAAGCTAGTTTGCTCGAACTGCGAGCATGAATATGCTGTCCGTGAAGGCATCACCAACTTCCTTCTGCCTAGCCACCTGGTGTAGAAAGGGATGGCAGGTGATACTTGGGTAGCGGGATAATGTGGATATGGAATACAAAATTATTGGCGTTCTTAGACTTTCTTGTTTGTGGGATCTTGGAAGTTGATAGATGGGGCGGTCACAACATTGGTTGTTGTGGATCTGGGGATATCACAATAACAATGGATTTGAACTTGAAGCAGATTTATTGCAATATACCTTCTTCCAGTGATGTAACAAAAACTTGATGACACAAACAAAAGACAATAATGCGCTTTATACCCCAATTAGCTCCTATGAACCCAAGAACTAATCAGCGGCCGGAAAATGAGAGCCAGCACCAGCCGGAGAGTCGGTCAACCTTCCATGCCAAAACAATAGCAATATCCTGTATACGGACCCATACATCTAATAGTCTACATTCCGCCTCCATATTTCCCCTGACGCCTTTACTGGTTTTTCTTTTGTCCAGCAGGACCCTGATCAACCTCAAAAGCACCAGTGGAGACCTCGAGACTACCAAGAGCGCTGACACCAACGTACAGAATTGTAAGCATGAAGAACGAGGCAACAAGAACCATGTAGATACCTGTGACAAAGTTAGTGATAACATTTTCTTCTTGTCTTTCACAAATGGATACCTACCAGAGTTGAACAACTGGTACTTCTCAAAGAATTTGTGGATGTTCGTAGCATTAGCGCGGTTGGAGACCCGCCCATCCCGCTTGAAGTCCGCCGCCATAATGTTCTCAAAGTGCGCCTCGTATTTAATGTCACGCACATCCGACAGGTACAAAATCGTATACGAATTATCCAACGGCTTCGTCGCCACCACATCCGCAATGATCCCATCATTCTCCTTCAGTGTCTCCATTCTCTCGGCCTCACCCCCCATCTTGGAGTCACCAGGAAGACCCTGCAGAGGCAATGACGAGATGGTAATCTCACCCTCATCGTACTTGGTGCCGCAGGCCTTGCGGATGTAGGAAAGGATGTCCTCGGATGCGATTTCGCCGTACATACCGGCGACAGAGTAGGTGCTCTGGATCACGGAGCCGTGGATGAGAGAATGGAGAGTGGGAGATGAGGATGGAGACGCAAGGTCGCGGGAGTGCAGGCTAGGTTGGGAGATGACGATGTATCTGTCAGTGGGACAGGTAGCAAGGAGGTCTTTCGCGGTTTGGAGGACTCGGGTGTTTGATTGGAGCTGGTCGACATTGGCGGGGATTTTGAGACTATATTTTCAGAAGACAAAGTCAGTGAGAGCTCACCGTAATGCGCTTCATATATATTATATTCCCATGGCTGTGTAATTGCCTGAATATTGTAATTGTCGCACAATTTGTTATGACAGGTTTGGCTTACGACGCGGTAGACGACAGAATGAAGGGCGAAGTATCCGGGAACGCCTGGACGCTGGCGCAGAGCGCAATGGTACTGGCGATAGTAGATATCCGCATAGTGTCTGTATGCAATCAATGGGAACTGCAATTATAGTCTGGATTGGTGTCGTTGATATCGTGAGCGGCTTTCGAAAGGCTACAAGCTGACGCACAGAAAGCTCTCATTCCTGGCGTCTGGAGTTGACAAGGGTGGCGTCAACGTCATGCGCAGTAAATGGGTCTGACTAAGCATTTAACCCTAGTTACTTGGTGATAATGTTAATTTCAAAAGATAAGAAGCCATTACTGATTTATATCTCAGTTAGTCGACATGGAATCAGACAACGCATGCAAAAGTTACAACTTAACTAAACAGCTTAGATAGTCTATTCGGTTCTTCTATGATAACTTGAATAAGAGAATCTTATATCTTGACAATTCACTAACCCAGAGATTTATTTTGATTGTGTAATGGAAGGAGAGTGCAGAAAAATATAGCAACGGCAAAAGTCAGTAGAGCCAAATACATTCGAAACTTATCATGAGATGATAGAACCTATTGTCAAATCATACACTCATTCAATACCTTATACGAAGCATTTTTCTCAATGCCACATATATACTTATACTAGCGCATGTTTATCGATAAGCCATATCCTACCATTTTAAGCTTAACCAAAAAAAAGTTGCGACCTTCCCCAAACAACCATCCGCAACCACTCCTCCCCGTTCACCAATTCCCCCCTCGACCTATCTCCGCTAACACCTAATAATGTTCATCAAAGATGAAGAATTCGTCCAACCAAAACCCCGTCGGAAAACCGAAGGCCTCATCGGGCCCCCTCCCAAAAAGAAGAGAAAGGCCCCTGCCGTTGAGGAGGTCACCTTTGACCACGATGCCCGCAAAGAATTCCTAACCGGGTTTCACAAGCGGAAGCTCCAAAGACAAAAACTCGCCCAAGAAGCCGTTGCGCTCCGCGAAAAGCAAGAGAAGGCTGCCTTTAGAAAACAGGTGCGGACCCAAAAGCCTAAAAATGACCCAGTAAAAGCAGCGACACTAACAAATGTTGGCCACCTGTTTAGCTACGAGAAGAGCGCCAAAGACAAGTCGAAGAGCACGTACGCCAAGTAGAATCCCTCCTCGCCACTCACGACATCGCCGGCGCCGTCGATGAAACCGAAGAATGGAACGGCATCCCCTCTGACGACGACGCCCAAAAAGAAGAACAAGAAGCTACTACCCCATTAGCCCCCAGTGATCCAATCATTGACATTGAAGAAGAATACATCGACGAGGACCGCTTCACCACGGTCAAGGTCGAGTCCGTAACGATCACCCATAACGGATTGGAGAAACCTGGGGCCGAAGCAGAGGCGGTGGAGAAAAAGAGACAGGCGGTTGCCGAAGCCAAGAAGAAGACCGAGGAGGAGGCGAGGAAGAAGGCTGAGAAGAAGAGTTGGCCGAAAAAAGACAAGAACAAGTTCAGATATGAGAACAAGATTGAACGATCATTAAACAGAGCTAAAGCCCGAAACAAGGCGAAGAGGGCCAAGTTCACAAATAAAGGCTAGAGCGATCGATATTTTCCATTTCGGCATATATGATTTTTTTGTATTTAATCCTGGGCGGCAACATACCACAATTCGATACATCGCATTGCTAGCAGTTTTCAGGGTTTGATATCATGGTCTATGTGACAGCATATATTACAGATCAATTGACTAATCTCATCCACCCAGACATGCTACCGGAGTGTACAGCACGTCGGTAGAATCACATACTGCCCCATATCACTGGGTTCCCAATCTATACAAGCTCTCAACCAATCTACAAATTGACCTAACAGAAAACACAAACAAATGGGAATCAAGAAAAAGCGAAACAGAAAGTGGGGTTCTGCATCAATGTTCTGCTGCAAATAACAACTGCACTCTCTTCCTCTCACCACGGCCAACCTGTCCTCCATGCATTAAGCTCCCTCCCAGTTCGATAGCGTTCTGTAAATACTCATATCCCTCTTAGTATGTCATGGCGCCAGTGCTGATTGGCTGTGGCGCAGCTCTCTGGTGGGAGCAGAAAACATGTCGATGCCGAGTCTATGTGTGGTGTATGGCAGAGTTGTTGGTGATTTAGATGTTGCCAATCTCGCGCTGGAAGTCCTCAAGATCCTTCTGGACCTCGGCGTACTTCTTGGCCATCTCCTCGTACTTGGCCTCCCACTGGTCGCGCTCGACCTCGAGAGCCTGGACCTTACGCTCGAAGTGGCCAGCCTTAACATCGGTCTGTCGGAGCCTTCAGTAGTCTAGTTAGCACTCATGTTCAAAATCTGACATTGTGGTAAAATAGGCTGGTTATGTTCACGGGTTTGCAGGAACGATTGACGGTCCATATTCAATATGGTATGGAGACAGGGTATGCAAAGAAACCCTGCGCATGTTAAGATAGGACGAAGTTGGGAAGACCCACGATTACGAAATGTGGGATTGCAAAAATAGGTTTGGTTCATAAATAGGGGGTATGGGGATCACCAACTTACTTCTCGTTAGCTTCACGAAGAGTCTTGTCGGCCTCCTCGGCCTCCTCCTCAAGGAGCTGCAGTCTCCGCTGCAACGCCTCGTTCTGAGTGCTGTGGCTACTTCCCTCCTCGGCAGACTTCTTCAAGTCCTTGACGGACTCCTCGAGCTTCTCAACATCAGCCTCCAGAACGCTGTTCTTGTGCTGCAGAGAGGTAATCTCCTGCTCCTTGGCAAGGGACTCCTGCTCGACGGTTTTGAGCTTGGCTTGGAGCTCCTCAACCTTGGCAATGTTCTCATCAGCCTCCAGGCGGAGCTGGTTCAACTTCTATAGTAGGGTAAAAGAATACTGTTAGCTTGTATGGTCGGATTATGGGCATTATATATATTTGACCGGCAGATAGAAGTTGAAGTGCGGGTTCGTGGGGCTATGGCATATGGAATGCGGCACTGCAGTCGCAGAAGTTGACGGGTGTATTCGTCGACAAATCCCAAAAGCTACAAGATCAGGACTGATTGTCTAGTCAGATCTATGGTTGAGACATTTCGCTGCGATAACAGATAGATAATGTGCGAGATTGCTATCTGTGTAAACAAAATTCCATCAATTGAAGCGGTTTTGTAATGTTGCGATGGCGGGGTAAGCTGGGAAGACAGCTTCAGAAGCTATGGACTGAGTGTGTTATGTCGAGCGACTGTAATAGGGGAGAATGGTGACAGTACCTCCTTAATGCGGTCCATTGTGATGTGTGGTGTAGATTAAAAAGAGACGAGATTAAAAATTAGGCGTTACAAAAACGTCGATATAAAGAAGCAATGTGTTGATGTAGAAAGAGAAGCATGTAGGAAAGATCGAAGAAATAAGAATAGGAAAAGGGTTTGGCTTAATACCCAGCTAAGGAGGCAAGAGAATCACCCAGAAGACAGGGTTCAGTAGTACACAGGAGGTGCCAACTTGGTACAGGAGGCGCAACCCAGCGTAAGGTGAATTGGACTGGCTGGCTTTATGCTGGTTATTGCTTCATTCAACAAAGGAGGGGACCCAGAATGGCTCCTGCTATTACTGGCGGCTGGGCTGGATTTGATCAATTGGTTATAATTGGAGATGACCAGCCCACCATACCCAACTTGACCAGGTAACGAGCCCCCCTTTCCCGGGACCGGCCAGTGGAAATCATGTAGATGGCAATGAACACTGGATGTGTCAATCGCGATGTCCGCATGTCAAGATGTGGTCATCAATGTCTACATGCATATACTCCTGATTCACAGTCTTAGAGACTCGACTGTATCTCATTACCTCTCCTTCCTCACATGCATGAACATCACGCACTCAACGCCGCATGTTCCTGGCGGACGAGGGGCAGATATTCCATAAATATTCCATATATATACAAAAGCTTTAGACATAACGCTTGAGGCACTCTGTACTCACATCTTATGTGGTAGTGTAGAACCCGGGAAGTGCATCAGCCGCAACATGGCAAGCTTGCCTTTCTTCCAACTGGCCATTCTGAAAGACTACTCAACTCAAGATTTGACGACCATTAACCATACTAGCAGCAAGTCCCCTTGGCGGATTACCATGATCCTCACATTAACCGTAGCATCTCGCTAGCCTCAGTCCTTTCATTATTAGCTAGGGGCTTTAGTTGGCAGCGAGCCGAGTCGCAATAAGCAGCGCGCGTTGTTGGTCGGCCCCTCACTTTGACCCCACTTTTGGGAAGTCCTATGCGGAATTCTCTTGTGAGCAGCTGGTATTGTCAGATGCGACTTTATACAGACAACCTTTACGTATTGAAAAGAATCCCTTCCTGATATTAGAGGCATGTGAGAGTAAAGAAGTCCTCTAAATTTTGTACTTTGTTTTGCTGTCCCCTGATTGATTTTCAGATTCCAAACAATGCCACATGACGCAGACAAATCATTAGGGTTATCATAGATTTAGAGACAATGGATTGTTAGTAGGATTGGCCTTTGTTCTATGTCGCGTCCAGAAGGCTTTAATATTGTTGTACAGGTCTTGCTGTCAGAAGATGGTTGGGTCTCATTTGGTGGGAAAATATTCACTGTTTTGGTCTTGTATTCAAGCACAGGCAATTCAACAACTTTAGTAACTTGCTTTATCTAGGTCCATGTGTGACTGGACAGAGTGGAAGAGTTAATCACAAACCTAGAATACGCGCCTTGGTATGTACCAAATTTACATTTCATGTGAAGGCAGGTAAAAAAAGGTGGTTGCTGTAGGGATGATAAAAGTGGAGATCAAAATGTACACTCAGATATTTCACGTAGAGTAGCTATGTAAACAATCTCGTTTTATATGCAGCCCTTGAAGGAAATAGCTCTGCTTCTCAGTCTCTACCTGGAATGCAGAAAAGTCTATTCTGGTTCCACTTTGTTGACCTTCAAATCTTCATTTTGCATTATTGACACTCCTTATCACTCATCACCTTTCTCATCGCCTATCGACTTTTTATCCTCAGAATCATTGACACGAACCCATTTCCCCCTCCCCCCCCCTCATTGACTTGTTTATATTAATCCCAACTCGATAAACGACCGGTAGTCCCATTCTCGCCAACGACCGTTAGGCTCGAGTTTTTCGTGGATATCATCAAACATGTTGGCTTCCCATAACGAGAATGTGCTGCGCCCGCGCGGTATGGCGCCCAAGACCCCCAGTGCTCGCCGCCTGAATGACGAAAATGCCGTGACAATGGGCAAGAAGGTCCTTGGTGGTGCTCCTCCCAGAGGCCAAGGCGATGAAAACGCCGTTTTCAAGGGCAAGCAGGCTGCCTTTGCAACTCCCCTCGGTGGTGGTGGCGGCCTTGGCCGTGCCCCACTCGGTATGAAGACAACCAACGTCAAGGCAAGAACTAGACTTGGTGGTGGCAAGCAGATGTACAAAGATAACTCAGAGAATACGATTGCCCGGCCCAAGCCTAAGCCGGCGTCTGCTGCTCCAAAGCTTGAGATTCGCAGCGACACCAAGCCCGCGAAGCTCGAGTCTGAGATTGAAGTTGCCTCCATTGCCCCCGAGATCCCTTACGAATCGGATATCCTCCCTGCTGGAGGTCTGTCTCTCGATCACCTGAAGCCTGAGAATCTTTTCGGCGGCTACTATGAGCGTTTCCTTAATCCGGTTGATGATAATGGTAGACGTTTGAAAGAGCTCAAGTTGGAAGAGGACCTTGAAAAGGCCTTGAGAGCTAGTGAGCGTGAGATTCTTCGCGATATCGAGAACACAGACTGGACAGTTACCGATATCCCCGAATCCCAACAACATCTCCAGAAGAAGAGCGTTGCCTCACTATCTCGCCCTAGTAGTGCTGCTAGTACTACTCGCGTCCACCATACCCGCGCTGCGTCTTCCATGAGCACTCGCTCCGCTGCTGCTGCTCTTGGTTCTACGACGTCGCTTACCATGCCTCGCATCCGTGCCGCCGCAGTCGCTTCTAGCCACACCCGGATGCCCTCCTGGCTCCAACCGAAGCAGATGACGATGCACGATGCTAGTGACCCCGTCAAGCCTGTTTCTCGGACAACCATTGGGTATACTAAGGGCCGGACCGCATCTGTTACCATCAAACAAACCCCCATGGATATGGATATAGATATAGATGATGACGTTATTGCGCCATCTCCAGCTCGCAAGCCCTCCGCGCGTCCTCAATTTGTGTCCATTTTTGATGTCACTGAAGAGTCGGATGATGAGAGCGACTTCAAGGCCGGCCGCCAGACCATCGACTACGACGATGATGACTTCCAACTATAACGAAAAGTCGGTTGTTACCCTCCGTCTTGATTTAATGAGTTCTGCGTCTTGTCGTTTTGCCTCTATGTTATCCAGTTAGTATCATCAAATATCCAGATAGTGGGCACAGAATATCTGGTTTAAGGTAACAAAAAACCATTTCGTTTTCTTTTGTTTCTGTCAGCGGTGTTTAGAGCGTTCTTGGGAGCTATGCCTTGGTTTGGCTTGCTTGGATTTCCTTTGTATCTTTGTCGTTTCATTTCCTGTTTGTCTTTGGGTTTTTGTTATGCCAATTCTTGTCGGGGAGTTGCATTTGGATATATTCGGTCTTGGCTGTCTTACAGTTCTACTCATTAACACTTGTGTTACCATTGGCTATTGCAGCCGCATCATCACAACGTTCCCAGTCCCGAATCTCTTGAGGTACGATAGCCGGTCGTATCATTTCATTTGTCTTGCTCTCTTACCTATTCGTATATCATCGTAGTTGTGGTAGTGAGTTTGAAGTTCAAATTGAGCAGTAGTAACTTTGGTCAGGTTCTTGTTGGTTACCAGTTTTCTATGTAGCCTGTTCTAAGCTGATATTCCTGTGTCCGATTGTATGTATTATAATAAACATGGTGATGTGAGTGGGAGGTTTGTACGACGCTATATGTTCGGATGTGTAATTCATGATGTGGCGATACCGAGTACAGCGGGCCATACTTGAGTGTATTGGATGAAAGGAATAAGAACTTAGCTCAAACAACTTGTGTGCACATATCCCAGCCTATGATGTGTGAGTATATCATGAGCAATGATTTTAGATACGATGTGTGATGTAATGCAGCATCTCATAGATACATGAGTCGTGTGATATTGTATTCAGGTCGCCAAATTTCACTCTTGGGTTATGAAATGCGACTTCTATATAAGGAAAACGCGGCTCATATATATCTTAGTCACTGGTACTCATTACAAACACTTGCGGCTGTAGCTTCCGCAATACCTACCACGGCATTGGACCTGAAAGTGACTTACAGGCTAGTACCGGTTACCTGTGATTTCTGTTCCTGAATTGTGGCGGCCCTGCGGCTGCTGTCTTCCGCATCAAGAAGCTCAAATCTCGTAGACGTTCATTGGCCGACGGACTGCAACTGAACCACTGGTCATCACAAACCGACATACCACCTGCACCTTCTCAGAGCGGCCCCTGACAGCTTGCTGCATGAAAGCATGATGAAGAAATCTTGGAATAATCAGTATCACTATCACTGGATATTTCCAATTGACTTTCGCCTTCGCTAACCCAAGGCCCTTTCCTTATACAGTGACCAACTTAGGGCTGTCTACAGCTGGCTTTCCAGCCAACCATCTCAACATACCCCTGTTGATGACAACAGATGCAGGCCCTGTGGCTTACCCTAGCAGCACCCTGAACGTCAATTCGGCTTATTTTGGATTCTAAAGAAATCCTCAGCCTTCTCACCTCCAACTCAGCGAAAAAAGCTCACGCATCTCGCATTTTTTTTCCACCACCAAAAATCTCAACGGTCGCCCACCTCCTGATACTCCATTCTGGATAACGTCCTTCATAACACTATTTATCGCATCTTGACACTGGAACCACAGTCGCATATCTGCGCTCATTCAATTGCTGCTATTTGTTAATTATCTTTTACATTTTTACAGGCCCCGGTGGTCCATTCATTGTTTGTTCCGTGTTTCCACCGTCACGGATTGCTTGTCGGTGTCGCGTAAAGCCATTTTTTTCTTCACTTTATTCAATTTGGTTGTTTGACGTTGACCTCTCTAATTTGCAGCATCTAATCATTACATTTGCCTTGCCGCATCGTTTGTGACTTCAATCTAGCGCTGATATTGACCAATTGACTTCTCATCCTTATCTCATCGTCTTTGTCTCGACTCATCTCATCATAAGTTGTCCCCACCGACACAAGGTGGAATCTCACATGAGGGCTTACCCGTGAGTACTCCTCGCTGCTTTGGCATAGTATATGCCTCTGTTGCCGCGGTAGTTGAATGCCCTCATTGTTTTTTTTTTAATTTTTTTTTTTTTTCAAATATCGGCTTTTACTGGGTTGATTCCATCATCATATATCCCTACCTTACACCGCGATATCGAACTTCGATATGCCGGCTAGTTTCGCAGAGTTCTTCCCTTCGGCATCCCGTGAAGCAAAAGATCGGGCTTCAGAACGCGAGAGGTTGTCAAAGAGAGCCTCGTCTGTGTCCAATGGCACTGGCGACTCGATATCAACCTGCGCGATCCAAAATCCTGACCCGTCGCTCACCACATCCGACCCCCAAGACTCGCCAAACAGCGATACTCTCAATGCTGCCTCATCGAGCTCTAATGATTGCTCAACAACAAGCTCGTCAGTACCTGGTCTCTCATACGCCACTACAGTTGATACCCCGATGAGCTCTGCCGCATCACCATCCAATGCTGCACGTGTTTATGATTTTAAGGATGGTTCGGTCACATGTCAGAATTCCTCGACCACATATCTGACGCCTCAGACCATCAGCGAATCTATGTCCTCGACATCTGACCCTCAACTGCCCCCTCGTGTTCCTGCCCGTGACACGACTCGCTCGACATTCGGTCAACGCTGTATCTACGACCCAAACCTCGACCGCTCCCTGACCGCAAAGACAAACAGGCGAGATATCGGACCGCAGTTCAAAGAATTTGGACCTGTACGTACCTATACCCATACATATATAACCTTAACAAAAAAAATCCTCTCTTGCTTTTCAGTGGGAGGGGTGTCATCGGTGTGCATGGATGAGATTGAGTGATAACTCATAGCTAATAAATTTCTCAATGAATAGGAAGATGACACCCCTCCCGCAGACCCGCGACTGGCGAAAGGCGGTCAGCTGGGGTATATCAACGTAGATTTCCACCTTCCCAAGTCCCGGCTACGGCATGCGCCTTATAATCTGAAGCCGTACCCGTATGACCCAAAGACGTCAATCGGGTCTGGTCCTCCTACACAAATTGTAGTTTCGGGATTCAACCCGCTTATGTCCTTCGCCAAGCTCTCCGCAGTAGTTGCGCAATATGGTGAAATCGCAGAAAGCAGCAATAAGCTGCATCCAGATGATGGGAGTTACCTGGGATTTGCGACGTTCCGGTTTCGCGATTCTCAGCCAACATCATTTAGACCAGTTGTAGTGACTGCAGCTGATGCAGCTAGGCATTGTGTGCGTGATGCGAATGGCATGAGAATCGACACCCACCGTATTAAGGTGGGGTTTGATGCCGATAGCAAACGCAGCATTCGGATGATGCAGGCTGTGGAGCAGAAGAGTCGCGAAAAGCATGCTCAGCTTCTTGCGACTGCTAGCCGAGAGCACAAGTCTCGGAGCTCTGAGACCCCTTCCTTGAAATCTGCAGCTCGTGATGGGTCTGTTCATCTACCAAAGGGCAACCGCAATCTGGAATCACGATCAGCCAGTACCCGTGCTCCCCCACCTGCAGAAGATCTGACGTTAAAGCAACTCCGGGATATCCCATATATTTTCATCCCACATTCTGCCGTTCCTGTCATGATCACAACCATCCCGCACCTGAAGCGACGGCTCAAAAGTTTTACATTCGACGATATTAAACTTGACAAGACCGGATATTTCATCATTTTTGAAAAGTCAAACTATGGCCGTATCGAGGCTGAACGTTGCCACCAACAGTGTGACGATGCAGAACTCTTCACCTATCGCATGTCTATGAAGCTTTCAGTTCCACCTGAATTGTTGAATCATATCGGTAGTTCTTCTACTCGTTACCGCAGACCATCTACACCGGAACTGAAGGCCCAGGCTGCCCAAAAAGAAAAAGAGGAGCGTGAACAAGAACAAAAAGATCTTGAGGAAGACATTGCAGAAGAGAAGCGTCAGCGTGCCAAAAACTTTGACCCTGTCTTGGAGGCCGTGGAAGTGATCCGCCGTGAGTTGCTCGAGCACCTCATCAGACACATCCGGGTCAAGGTGGCTGCGCCTGCTGTCCTTGAATTCATGGAGCCATCCAACCATACCGCCATACGCCGCGAACTCAATCTCGAACTCCCCGATCACACCGTTGCTTACTTTGAGAGCAAAAACTCGTCCCGCGCCGGTACACCCTCTCGAAACGATCCTATCGAACGTAGAACCAGCAAATTTGACGTCCATGCGCTTCCGAGAATCCGCAAGATCAAGGGTGCTACCGTTTCGGCCCCAAAGACTACCCACAAGCCAGTCAAGAATCGTGGAGCTATCCGCTCTTTACATCATCGACTTCACGATAGCGATACCGAATCGGAGGATGAAACGCCACCTCCGCATCATGCACTTGAAGATCGCAGCCGCTTAAGTACTGAAGATAGAGAAGACACTTGGATTGTTGGTGATGATGATACTGGTACGGAGGGATTTGTTACAGATGGCTCAGTCGCCCGCAAGCGAAAGCTTGACCATCGCCCTGATCTGGCAACAAAGCGTCTGAAGGCCTCAGACGAGGACTCCATGGATACTGATTCAATCACACCGACTGAGGATGGAAATGTGGATATCGATACCGATGTACCGTCCCGTGCCGAGACACCGGTACCTGCACCAGCTCCCGTAACTGCAAAGACCGCCCCTAAGAAAAAAGCGCCTGTCAAACCGAAACGCAAGACCAAAAAGCAGCTGCTCGAGGATGCAGAAACTGCTCGGCGTATGGCTGAAGTCACTATTAATGACGAAGTGTTTGAACCGGTGATCGCTGCGGAGGTCATTGTGGAAGAGGAAGTCAAATCCGAGTCTGTAGACCCTGAAGACAAGATTGTCAAGGTTCTTGACCCCGACAAATTCACACTCGAACCTGTACCTGCACTGAATATGTCAATCGATGATTTGGTTTCTGGATTGGACAACTTTAATGATCTAAACCTTGGAGCTACAGATGGCCCGGATATATCGAGACTTGTACGCAAGGGCGTTAAGGCTACCAATCTTGGTGATGAGAATCTGTGGTGGTGGAATCGCAAGCGTATACTGTCAATTAACGATGCTGATCCTGGAGGTGGTGCGAAGATTGAAGGTTACTATGTCCCTAGTATTACTAGTTGCGCTCGTACTGATGGATACAAGAAGATTCTCAACTCAGAGAAGTCCAAGTATCTACCCCACCATCTTAAGGTCCAAAAGGCTCGCGAGGAAAGACAAGCCCGCGTATCGAAGGATGGGAAGGATCCGACAACATCTGCCGCGGAAGCAGCTAAATTGGCAGCAGAGAAGCTCATTACACAGGGCAACTCTCGTGCCAACCGTGCTAACAACCGTCGCTATGTTGCGGATCTGAACGACCAGAAGAAGTCACTGGGTCAAGATTCTGATGTTTTCAAGTTCAACCAACTCAAAAAACGCAAGAAGCCTGTCAAATTTGCCCGCTCAGCGATCCATAACTGGGGTTTATATGCTATGGAGAAGATTCCTAAAGACGACATGATTATTGAGTATGTCGGTGAGGAAGTCAGGCAGCAAATTTCGGAGATCCGGGAAAAGAGATACTTGAAGAGCGGCATAGGAAGCAGTTATCTCTTCCGGATTGACGATGACACGGTTATTGATGCGACGAAGAAGGGCGGTATTGCCCGGTTCATTAATCATAGTTGTATGCCCAACTGTACGGCTAAAATTATCAAGGTGGAGGGAAGTAAGCGTATTGTCATCTATGCACTACGGGATATTGCATTGAGTAAGTTATTTCTTTGGGATGGATGAACTGTCACGAAAATGGTCTACTAACTAGCATATAGACGAAGAGTTGACATACGACTACAAGTTTGAACGAGAGATTGGTGCCCTCGATCGTATTCCTTGCCTCTGTGGCACCGCCGCCTGCAAAGGATTCCTCAATTGAGTCTGGTGCATCTTTAGCATTTCATCTGGTGGTCTTGGCGATCTTTCTTGACGCTTAAAGTTTGTCTATCATATCGACATTATGTTGATAATTCTGCTATTGTTTTTGGTTCCGGGATTTGTACTTGTCTTTTCCATGTTTTTCTTCTTACGGACTTTTTGTCTTTTGGCATTCCAGCATCATCATTGTCATGCGGGTATATATAATGTGTGGCGGCATTGGGTCTGGGGCGTTTGTGTATTTTTGGGTATAGATTGTGTGGTAGAGTGTAGGATGTAGCAGATAGACGGGGATAAATAATGGATGTATGTGGAGCTGTGGACACTTGAATTTCTTTCTAGATCTTCGTGTGTTTCAGATGAATTCTGTGTTGTGGTCTTGGATGATTATTTTTCATGGAGCTGAATATATGCAAGATGTTCCGTTATTCTCGGCTTTTAGTTACAAACGTTAAAATGAATCCACCTACTACAACTGTGCCTCAGTGCACCCAGTTGACGCGCTAACTGATGTGAGAGTTCCTGTAGCTCAAGGGCACAGACCGGACGGACACATTGAAATAATGGTTAAGAAAAAAAAGTATAAAATAAAGGCAAGATACCTTCTCAACGAAAGAGATGCCTTCAAGCGGATTTGAACCGCTGACCTCGACATTACTAGTGTCGCGCTCTACCAACTGAGCTATGAAGGCCGGGCTTATGTGGGAAGGGTGTAGGAATATGTAGTTATATTTTTAAGTGAAAGTGTGAAGAGGGATGCAGATATAGCTTGTAGAGCACAGGAATACAATGTTGTATTCCTTGATATCTTTTGTTGTTGTGCTATCATGGAATCACCGGTGTTGATTGTTACTTGCAATTCATCCCGAACTCCGCACTGGTATATATCCAAGTATAAAAATTTACACCGGTCAATATCGTGACCGGCAACTACCTCCTCTTAATGACATCATACCTACCGGCCTTTAATATCCAATACGACCTCAGCAACCCGTCAAAATCTCACGATCGCCCTCATCTCCTCTCCCTGATCGATCCCCTTTTAACTCTATCGATCCACATCTTGTTCTTTCCTCCCTCCAAACGGTCTCTGATCGACCCTTTGCGCATCTTTCCCTCCGGCACCCCCTTCTTAGCAAATAGTCTTTTTTGTCCCTTTTTTTTTTGTCTGGGCAATGTTGGGGTGAAAAAAAAAGAAAAGAAGAACGGCTATGCCGGACGGCGATCGCCTGATGTCTTTGATGGTACGGTGCGGTGTGGTAGCGGGTAGGGATGTGGAATAAATAGATGGGCACGGGGCAGGTGTAGTTTCAGATGAGCGGGGGTGGGGAGTGTTGGTGAGGGTATGAAGAGAAAGGGCGAGGTGAAGTAAAAGGGAGAAAAGGTGAACGAGACAGATAAGAAAGAGCCGTGTCGTTAGATTTGTAGTGAAAATAATGGTGTGTGTATTTTGTGTGATCTATCATGTGCCGGGTGCTCGCTGATAGTGGCTTGTCCAGCCCCGTCGCCGTCGGAATCTCCCCACCCCGACTTTGTCAATTCTCTTTTTTTCTTTCTTTCCGCTCCAATCAATGTAACTAACATAACTCTCTTCTCAATATCACACCCCTTCCATGGCTTTTCACCCTCAACCGCCAATCTCTACCCGTGTGTCCGTGAACCCGCGTCTGTATATCCATCCCCCGGCATGTCACTGCCCGCTACCCAAAATAACCCGCGCAACACGCACGTCCCCTCATTAGCACTTTATTTTACTACCTTTTCTATTTTTCTTCTATCGCTCTCTCCGCGGACACCCTTTCGAATTAGTGCATGTTTCCGAGGATATCTTGTCTATGATAGTGAACCTCTTTTGTTGGCATGGGTGGTTGTTTTTAGCTTGGTGAAATCGTGGGTGGATAAAGTATAGGAATAGTTTTGAACCTGAGAACGGAGATGTGAGGCTGGCTGATTTGAGATGGTATGGGATTTGGATGGGATAGGATGATGATGATGAAGTGTGTGTGTAGATAATAGAGATGGTGTTCGTTTGTTCAACTTCTATATGTGCACAAGACAACATGGAGTCTTATCTGTTTGATGATTTATGATGGTTTCTTTTATAGTGTTTGAGTTTAGATGTTTAAAGAATGTTTTGCTGTTGTGTTTAATCATGGTGGGATGTTGAACGAATACGTGTTAAATTCAATCATTCTCTTCTCGGCTTTTGCAGAGATATGGATGATGTCATATTGATGTTTTTAGCTGCTATATAAAGTAGGTCTATACATTGTAACGATAGACGAAATGACATCGTCATGTCGTGGGCATTGTCGTGGGCATTTTCGTTAACCTGCAAAAAAAGAGACAACTGTCCACCAACGTCCTCGGCCTTTCCAACCGAACTAACTTGACCACTAAAAGTCTCCCCCCCAAATACCACCCTAAAGGCCCATCTATATCCTAATCTAGTTTCCATTAATTCACCCATCCGTCCATCCGGTCCCAACACCGCTCACAATCGATATATATTAGTCCCCTTTCTATATTCACACAACGTCTACAAGAACTCATCGTCCCATCTCCCAGCGCAAACACCACCCTCTGATCCCCATCCCGCTAATCGCCCCCAACCACGGTCATTCATCGTCCCCCCGTCATCTGCCAATCTCGATATAGTATGGTTCACGGGCTGTTTAACTTGGAGGGGTTCCTGGGCATTGGGGTGCCCTATGCTTGATTTTGTCAATGGGAGCTGGAATGTCTTGGATTTTCGGTGAGGGAGTGGTGAAGTTGGAGTGAGAGTCAAGAGATATAATGTTCTTTTATTCTTTTCTCGAGAGATGAATATCTTGGGGGATTTAGTTATAATGGTGATTTTCAGCTGATGCCAATAGTGTGTGGTAATGTTTCTTGTCTTAGTCATCACTGGATGTCGTTGATGTGTGTGTGATGGAATGGAATGATGGATGATGTTGCATTGCATATCGGTAGATGTACATGTCTATCTGTGTACGGATACACGGACATAGCCATATTCTTTTTTTTATCTTAGTCTTTTGAGAACCTGCATGAGACAAATTCACATATTGGATTCCAGACGCACAAATTAAACTAGTCAATGCAGATGCAGAAAAGACAAGAAAAAAAATGTTTTTTTTTGGAATCATCTTAAGTTGACGATTAGGTGAGTGAATGGGCAGTGTGGTCGTTTCTGCGGGGGCGTGCATTTACAATGAGTGATTAGTGTTGTTTATTTTGGGTGTTCGTAATGTGCATGGGGACAAAAAAGAAGGACAGCCATGGTTGTTTATTACAACATGTAAGAAATCTGAATGAAATCTTGAAGCTGATAATGGTGATAACCATCATCCCAAGTATGCTATTGAATGACTCGGTTTGATCATTAATATTTACAATGTCTGTCTTCCTCAAGTTTACTACTGGCCAGTCACTAGCACCAGCTCTTTCCTTCCTTCCTTCCTTCCTTCCTTCCTTCCTTCTTTCCGTCCTGTACCTTCCCTCAAACCATGAACCCCGCCAATCACTGAAATCGCCGTATTCCTATTCCTTCTTTCCCGTCTCGTCCCCCCACCCCCCTGCCATTCACCGAACCAACCCCCGCCCCGTGTTCCTCCCTAGTGCCCCGTGTCTCCACTAACACTATTCTACCTCTTCTTTTCATCTTGCCCTTCCACCCAGTTAACCCGTCCATCATCGCGAACCGCTCACACTTTCTTGTTTCTCCACCCCCCTTCTTACTCCTGCTTAACACTTTGTTCTATTCTCTTTGGTCTTTCTTGCTTTCTGTCTTTCCTCTTGGCCTCTGTGCGCAACATCCCGATCAAGCATTCATTCATTCAAATCCGATCAGACAGGCAAATATGGATGGACGGTAGTGGACGGCCTGTGTTCATCTGGAGTCTGACATTAGGAAGCTGTTCACCGGGGGTGGTGATTACTGGAGATCGTGATAAACGGTGGGAGAATGATTATATAAAGATGAGATCCTCGGGTTTTTCTATTTTCTTTTTTTCTTTTTTGTCAAGATGGTTGAAGATCATTGGGATTCATCTCTTTTGTTTCCTTTTATTTCTTCGTTGTTTAGTCAACGTTGAAGCTCACGAGGCTCTCTTCACAGTTTCTCTTGAGTTATTTTTTCTTTTATATCTCAGTGTCCTTGCTGGATTTGCTGGGAACTTCCAATATCTATTGAACCCTTCGTCTGCAGTCATGTAAGTCAAACATTCCTTTTCCCACACAACTAACCAACTACCATGATACCATTACCGACTCCCACCTTCTAGGTCAATCCTACTTCTTTTCGTCATCCCCATTATTTTCCATCTTCCCGCATCCTCATATTGTTCAGCCGCAAAAGTATGACCGAGCGGACTCTTGTCCTCTCGATATTTCATTCATACCTCCACTCTATCATAAACAGACATTTTGTCAGATTTACATGTCTTCCATATATGCTAACCATACTATAGCCATACAACAAGCACATCATAGACACTGATAACATCAAGTCAATCCATCCCTTGAATCTCACTTGGTAACTTGTCCGTCAATCTTCAAATCTTCAGCTCACTTGGCCATCAATCTCTCCCTTTGTCCTCACAGAAAAAATCACCACCGGGCATCCGTTACCCTTTAATTTTCCTCTTTGATCTGATATTTCTTTCTGCATTTCTTGATTTTCTCTCTTGTTACCATCGTGTCTTTGTCCCACGTCAAGACTCAATATAATGGCCACTTCAGCTCAACCGGTAAGTTCCCTCTGCAATTCCATACTCAATCAAACAATCCAGACTCAATTCCCCTTGCCGCCGATCCACCAAATACGGTTTTCTGACTTGTGCTTCCCCTTGCATTGTCTCCTCTTTATCATCTGCATTCTCACCTACTGGAATTCATCAGTGGCCATCTTCACGCAATGTGCCCATTCTACATATTATGCACACCCCACCACCACTACCCCATGTTTTCAGCTCTTCAGATCCCCCAACGAGCAACTTCTACAAAGACTTCACCTACACCCACAATACTCCTTTTTTTTCTTTTTCCCTGGTTTCTTGCCTACTCCCGACCATCACCACAAGTCCATAAGTGTACCCTGAGGCTGCCAAACAGTTTATCCCACATAATCCAGTCCCAAGGCAGAAAGTAGTCATGTGATTTTCATGATGGGAAGTTGCTGTTGTTGATTTATTTTCCATACCGCAAAGACAGGTGTAACGGTGGGATATAAATAGAAGTTGCCTTTTTGAGTGGGAAGAGCGGGATGTGTATAAACAGGCTGTTGTCCCGCAGTCACTTTGATTCTACTTGACCACTTATTACAGATTGCATTATCTGTTCTAATCTCTAACCACCTCACACATCTCATACACTCGTTCATTCACTCATTCGTTTTATATACCTACAACACTCATCACAGACACACAGCACCAAAAATTCCTTTGACTCACGCACTCACTCACTTCCACTCCACCACGAAACCCTAACAACAAATGGCTAACACTTTCCTCACTCAGTCCTTCCTCGGAACCGGCGACATTTTTGACTGGCACCTCAAATTCCAATCCTGCGCCAGCTACTTCCTTGACATCGCCCAATACACCCCGCCCGTTCAAGCCGTCGCCGCCTTCATCAACATCCACCTCCCCTTCCAAAAGCACCCTCCCACCCTCTCCTCCCGCCAAACCACCCGCACCTCCCCCTCCCCCGGCCCCGGCGCCTCCTCTTCTTCCTCGCCACGCCCCGGTGTCCCGCCACCTGCTGTGTACGTCGCGCTCCTCCCTTACATCCGCCGGCTCGTCGCCACGGGGTTCGACGCCCCGGGGGTCCTGCACGGGTTTTTCGGCGACGATTGGCCGACAGGGGTGGGCCCGTTGCACGAGGTGGAGAGGAGGAATTATTTGTTTGCGGTTAAGGGGGGCGAGTGGCGGGTGGTGAAAAGGGATTATGATATGGAGGATGGGCAGACGATTCCATTTTTGCGGCCTTTAAATGCGACGGAGAAGGAGGTAGAGAGTGCAGAGGCGAGTTGGAGGGAGTGGGAGAGTATGACGGAGTGGGGGAGTGGGGTGGCTTCGGGGGCTGGAGGGCGGGGCAGTGGGGTGAAGAGGGAGAGGGAGGTTTAGAGAGAGAAGATGTTTGGTTTCGGTGGTTGGTTGTTTGGTCATTGGTTGGTGGGAGTTTCTCTTGTGTTTGTTTATATTGCGATGTTGAAAAAACTTTCTTTTTTTTTGGTTGTGCTTATTATAGATGCTTATATAATGGAATAGATCATGCTTACGCTTATACGAAAACCAACTTGATATCAGAAAATTATTAAATTAACGTAAAGTGTATATGTCAACAAAAATATGGATGCCCCGAAAAGGGACCCTTACTCCGTCATCTCTATAAAACTGAAATCAAAAAGAAACAAAGCAAATGCCGAAAATATCAAACAGATAAGTAAAACAAAGGCAAATGCAAATCCCATCCCAATGCCACACAGTATAAATGACTTGAAGAAATCCGAATAACCCAAGAGAAACGAACGACCCCATCCATGATGACTGAGAAGACATCATTACAACCCCGTCTATAAAGAATAGACAGGACTCCGGGATCATGACAACCAATTAAACAATGATAATATGCAAAGGCCTCTCTCTTTCCTTCTTTCATATACACACCCCTGTCTCCTCTAGATTGGATTCTCCATTCCCGGCGGCGGCACCGCGGGTACTGGACTTGCGCCTTCTCTCTTACTTCCCTTCAACCCTCTCTCCATCGCCCTACCCAGCACTGTCACCAACAAACAACTATCCTTGAACATCTCATCGTCCAACCCTTCCTTCGCCTCATAAACTTCAGCAATTGTCTTCTTTGCCTCCTCCCGACTTGCCTCCCGCTCATGCAAGCACTCGTACATAAAGGCAATGTACTCTACTTTGATAGCCAGTCGTAACGAATGTGAGTGCCATAGATGCTCCTCGGCAAGCTTGAGGGCTTCAATGAAGCATTTGTGAGCGATGGGGAGATAGTCGGTGGAAGAAACGAGAAAGTTGGGAGAGAATTCGATGGTATCGTGGTTTACTAAGGAAAAGCCAGTTGGCGGGGGTTTCAGGTCCTTTGGTGAGTCCCGCGGAACCGAAGGCGAATTGGACTGACTTTGCGGTTCAGTGGTGGTGGTGGTAGCCGGAGGTCTAATCTTGGTTTGAGTATTCCGGCGGGGACGATTGGAGGGATGGGTGATGACAGCTTCAGAGATGCTGAGGTTCGAAACAACAGGGTTGTTGTAAAAAAGAACAAAAATATGGTAAAATGAAGCGCGGAGCTTGTAGGTAAGAACTTGAAGCTCTTTGTACATGCCAATCATAGGTATGACATATTGTTCCAGCATCTTCAATCCTTCTCTGGCCAGCCACAAGATATGCCATACCCGCTTGAGATAATCTGGCGAATTCACGGTTGTCCTCCTTCGTTGCTTCTTGGCAGCGACAAGCTGCGATCCCAGGTTTAACGACAAACCCAAAATTTTGAACAGCATTTCTGCAAGAAGATGATTGTCCTTTTCAACCTCCTTAGCAAGACGCCCGAGATATTTTTGATCGACTTCCGTGGACGCCATGGTGAAAGCTAGTGTGGTTTTCGCAAAAGTGATTGATGGCGGCGGTGAGTTCTGTGTGATTGTTAGTCTTGTGGCGGCCCGGACAACAGATGAGGGCTCCTCAGTAAGATGCCGGGGGAGCCCTATGGGGGTTTTCGTAGAGGAAAGAATGGATGTCATAATGACTGGATTTTCAAATACGGTATATAGAATGCGCTGGAGGTCGAAATATTGAATGTGGTGAATATTGCTAACGGCTCCGTGAGCAAAACTTACCGATTGAAAGAGAAAATTAAACCAAACACGAGTTAGGCAGGCTTCCCGTGTATTTATCACAGCTTGCTAGTTACTGCAAAAGCCCAAGACAGCAACGATAATACAACATAACACACCCCAAATCAGGCTTTCAACGCGCCGATCTCTAACCGCGATCTCAAATCGACGTCCCTCTCCCCCCAAAAAAGAACTTTTTGAACAAGGGTCTATCTTCCAGTCTCCTTTACAACCGTCGGCAAATTGTCAGCGGCTACAAGCGCTAACCTGCGAGATGTCGAGGAATATAGACGCCGGGGACGATCTCTCTGTGTGTCCGTCTCAAGTAGTCAAAATAATGCAACTTGGAGAACCCAGTCAGAAGAGGGCAATGAACCGGATTTTCGTTTATTCGTGAGTTGGCAGGCCGGGTACGCTGTCAGGCCAAACGAGCGTGGAAGTCGGATATGCAGTTGCAGGGCGTGGATGCAGGTAAGCCAGGAGGGAGAGTTGTATTCAGCAGCAGATTTGTGACCAGGGACTAATTTGCGACTACTTGTGTGAAATATGACGATTGTGCAATTTGAACTTATTTTCTTCAGATATTATCAAAAGAAAAAATGAATAAATTTTCGAGAATAGTGATGTCGTCGAAGTAAAGTTTTATCGGTAGTTTCAGATTTTTTTTTTTTCTTTTGGAGAAGTCGCGTGTTGATGTTATTTCCTTTCCTTGTCCGTTCCGTCAGCAACCAAATATCCACAAAACACTGCAAATTTCTCAAGAACTTGTTCGCTGTCGCAAACGCAATTGCTTCTGATAAGCTCCGTCGCACCTAATCAGGACAAGAGGGCAAAGCCCTTGGAAAGGGGTAGAATCTTGTGAAGTGTGTTTTGAGGCGCCGGGATTGCGAGTGGCTACCTTTTGTAGCAGGTAGAGACGGGAGAGTATGTCGAGATGGTCAGATTGTGAGATCTGATCTGATGGGGGTAAGCAATGGGGCTTGGAATCGGGGCAAAGATTATTCTTTTGAACCGGCGAGTTTCTGCGTTTGCGAAGGCAAGGATGTAAGGAATTACTTCACTATTTACCTTTCTTTGCACTTCAAAACACATACATATAAGTCTATAAGAGTGTCTCGTAAATTCGGTCCTCACTTTGCCACCGCGCAGACAAGGAATCGAGACGAGAAGTTAGCCAATTGAAAATCTCAAGATGCTCTCGAACCAAACAAGTAGGCACGGAACTTTGAGGTTGCTGGTGTTGAAGATTAAAGCGTTGCTTGGAATCATGGAAGGAATGGAAGTCGCGGCTCGAACAATTAAATAATATAATCCTGTCGCATTGCCCTTTACTCGAAATATCAATGATTGGCGCACCAAAGAATCGCCTTTGAAGAAAAATAAAATAAAAATAAAAATAAAAGATACGAGCACTTCTTCTCGGATCAAATCGAGACAAGAAACAAGGCCGTAAATGTGAGACCGCAGTGGTTGGGAGGGTGTTTCGGCGGCCCTTACGGTAAAGGGGGGAGGCAAAGGTAGAGTTGTCGTCGGGCTGGGTGGTGACGTTGGGCGCCGATGGTGTGGGATTGGCGGATGGACGATGAATAGACAATGTCAAGCTCGTGGTGACGTTGGGTTAGGAAGATGAGGTTGCAGAGGAAGAGGATGTTGGGCTTGAATTGGACGTCGATGTAGGGGCGGTTTCGATTGTAAGTGGTCAAAAAGTAGAAAAAGGCCTAGCCGTCAAGGATGTCAACGGAGAGAGAGAAATAACGTCAACTATACAGAGCAACCGGATGAATAACCACAGATCTTCAGCATAAAGGACAATCTTATAAAACAACATCCTTAGTCTGTTGTCTATTTACATGGAAATAAAACCACCAAGTCTTCTCGACGCGCCCCAGCCCAACGTGACGACGGGCCCATCCACCATCCCCCAGCAAGCCAATAGCCAAATTGAAGGATAATTACCCCCCCCCCCGTTTGCCCAATTCAACCCCCGTCTCCATGCCACACATGAGCTCAGCTGCGCGCTGTTCGTTTGCCAAGTGCAATCACACCCAGGTCTGTAGTTTGCGGCGGTGGATTTTGTTGGTTTCTTTTGGTTATAGAGCTTACATATGGTGCATGTGGGGAGTCGCAGTGGGAGTTTGACTGGCGGGCGGATGATGGACGACGCATAATAAGTTTGAGGGTTATATGTTTATGTTTACGTTGATTAATGGGTGATAAGACTTGGGATTTGCAGGTTGCAGTAGGTTGCAGTTGTTGTAGTAATAATGGGATTGTGTGATACAGGATGTTTCTATCTGTGTAATGTGTCGTGCGACGGGTCTCCCATTGATCACGACGCGAAGCAAGACGATCTTCGGACAATTGTGTCGAACTCCTAACATCAAAAGATCAACTCTCTTAATTTCTACAGAAAATATAACACATACAATGCATCTGTACTGTTCCTTCGTCTTTGATATTGCCCATCTTTCAGCCCTGTGAACAAGCGATATTTCCACTTCTCATTAACCCGGTTCTGCTTCTCCCAACCCCGAAATCACCGCCGTCATATCGACGGAACACATGTACGAGCATTGATTTCACGAGGAGAAAATTGCATTACACGAAGCTAGTAAGAAATTCGCGGCGTGTGTTGCCGTGGACGTTGATAGTTTGTGGGGATTTGCGTCGATGTGACGATATACGATATCTTTAGTTGGTTGGGGATGAATAGATATATACGTTTTATACAGCTAGGTTCATCTTTTTTACAATTGGATACAAAGTGAACGCGAATGTCAAAATGGTAGTTGACGTTATGGATTCCCTGTGTGATGTATTCAATATGCCGTCACCCCAACCCGGACGCATCTCAATACCCGAAGCACCGAACTTCAGAACTGTGACAAAATTTCATCCCACCTAAGCATATTATAGTCATCCTCCCAAATACTCACCTACTTTCTGTGATATTATTCCCCAACCCCAGAATCACTGAATCATAAGATCTAATAAACCACTGACATGATACCAACCTCTGATGCTGTAACTGTGCAACTGCTCACTGTTCGGCTGGCCTTTTTGCCAGAACTCCTCTGTGTGCTCCTATGCAAGTACACAGCACTGGTGGTTCATTTGTTTGTTTAGACGTGTCATCACATGTAATGTTTCCATTAAAAGTAATTTAAGCCTAGTCTGTTGATGGTGTGTTGGTGGCGACATGCAATTGAGTCCGTGCAAGCAGTAACTCTTAGTGTGTCATTTATCACGTGATTATGTAGTATAGTGTGTCTAACCCTACTGATGATCACCATTTGTAGGGAATACAACAAACAGTAATGTTATCAGGGTAACACGTTTAAAATCTTATCAAACTTCATCAAATATTAAAACCTGAATTTTCTTGACGTGTATGATTTCTGTAGACTACATACTTAACAAAAATTATGTGTAAATATTAACCTTAACAAAAGTTACATGCATTCGTTAAATTCATCGATAATGTTGTACAACCAATGTCACATGACCAAAGCTGATGGTTTGAGTTTAGGGTCTTAATAGGGTCCACGCCTCACTCCTCAGGCCCATCCCTAATGCCATCACCATCGTGAGCAAGGACAACCCTCTAAGACAAATACGGACATTCCTGCTTACCGGGACCTCACATTTCGAAGCTGCATGGGGGCTGTCTACTGCCTCCGATATTATGCTTATGTAAACACTTAGTTCTAAGAAGATAGGATTATGCCTTCAGGTCCGGGTAAGAGTCTAGAAGTTTTCCTAGATTGTAACGGCTGTCTGGCTTTCTCTTTATTCTGCAGGTTATACTGTAGATAGTTAGAGGGTGGGGGGAGAAGGAAGAGGGGGTCTGGATTATTGTTTGAGGGGTGAATGTTGATCCGGAGGTTGAATTAGGCTTAGAGTAAGTGGAAAATTTCGAGAACTGAAGGAAGGGAATGTGTGAATATTGAGAGGGGAGTATGAGTTGCTGTTAGTAACAGGTAGTTCCATCAGAGGATTGGGATCGTGAGATTATGAAGTGACTTTTGGCACATACGCACATGTAGTATCAAGTCTGGTGAATCCATATCGATGGTATTGAAGATTATTAATGTCTACGTCCAAGATTATCTTCAGAGCAAGATTGAACCAAGATGGGTAAACATCAGACCAATAAATCTACTTCAGAAAACCTAACATCATGCAAACACATTTACTACAGGATCACCATCTGCACAATACGGATACCCACTTATCCCAGATCTACCAGCAAAAAATAGCTGTTTACTTAAACAATACCTAACATGAACCTGACACCGAAAATCGCCCTCTCCGAATCCATTTACAAGGTAGTCGATGACTTTTGGTATATACCCTTCAGACACCCCACCAGACAAACACCTTACTCTCCTGCCACACTTAGTAAACAAGTTAGCCCCACCCCAGCACTCGGCCGGCCTGACCGCTTTGTTCGGCGACAACTTCTGGATTTCTGGGGGTTCTTTTGTTAGTACATAACTCACTTACATTCATGCAGTTCAGCCATGTGCGGTCTGGCAAAGGGTTGTCTGTGCTGGATATGTCGGATTCACCAAAGGGACATAGATAGAAGGGATGATATTAAGCTAATGTCCTTGCATTCTTATACATGTACATGTATAATATATATCTATCTATCTACTTGGCAAATGTAATTGTGACCTGTCAGATGGTGGTTGGTGGTAAAGGGCTGGTGTAGCATGCAGGTTGATGATGATTATGGACACAAGGTGTGTGAGAAGGGGGAGAGGATTATAGTGAGAATTATAGTGGTGAGAATATGGACAGGTACTGCAGATTTGGCATGTGTAGAACGGACAGTGGTGAAGTGAGGAATCACGATTCATGGATATAAGGGTTTGAGCACAGATGTTCTATGGTATGATGTTGACGAAAATGGAAAGCTATAGTTGGGCAATATTACTGAACACACAGCCAGATGGAATGTAGCAAAGGTTGCAATTTAAAAGGTCAAATCGAGAAGCAAGTTGTGAGTGTACAGGCTTTTCTTTCCGCCCGGACGATTACCACCACCACAGACGTTGTTCGAGGAGGTCACGGAATATATCAAGCATTACCTGGCTGGGTTAGCTTGTAGTTGTGAGAATGGTTGGAATACAGCCAAGTGGAATTTAGTTTCATGTACAAAAAACCTGTCAATAGACAAAGTCCGAGCCAAAAGCCAAGACAGAAGGAGTATTAATATTTGTGTGCTGCGCTTTCGTAGTGCCTTTTTCGTCACTGCCACGTTGTGCAAGTTTGTCGAGTGGAGAAAGAACATTTGGAGACCATTTTTCTAGGCCATGGCTAGAGATAAGAGATTATTAAGGTGCTATATGCGTAGATTTCCGCTTTTTTTTTGTGTATATTTGAGACGAAAACAAGTATATTTGCTTCAACGGACTGAACGAAAATGGAACCTTTGGAGATGGCGGTGATAAAGATCGGTGTCACGTCCGAATCGGGAGTGAATCTTAACACTTGTGTTATAGTCCAGCGACAGTGAAAACATTTAGTCGGTCAACAAGACATGGCCCGCCGCGATCCTTTCAGGCCCCCTCCCGAGGAACTGCGGGGTTACATCTACACCTCTCTCTACACCAGAAAAACGACAGTAACCACACATCCAAATGGATGGATTATGCTTCTCTACCACAGTCTTAGTATCATGTTACGTTTCTGTGTATGCAATATAAATATTTATTTACTTCAAACAGGACCATCAACAACATCTACAGGCTGCAGGCTGCAGTAGCCTAGATACTCTCAGACATCAACACCACAATCCTACCCAGTCCGGAAATGAAATTCACAGTCAGTGAACTTTGAGGTATGAGCAAGTCGGTCGCCGAATGAGTTCAAGGAGAGATGGGCGGGAGATATGGTTACATGGTATCCCGTCAATGAGGTTGGACTTGGTGCCTGATATTCCTGTTAGCTAAGAGAGGGTATACCAACAATTCTGTATACTAAGAGATTCCGGAGAATTTTGGGGTTACTGTAACTTCTCAAGATTTTGGTATCCCTGATCTGTCGCTAGGTCTCCATCAGGTTTCTTCTATGTGATTCTAAAACCTAACTCGGCTAAAAGCAAAAAGAAACATAAGCCCACCTGCAAAAGCCCTCATTCTTCCAGAACCATCACCAACTCACCGCAAGGACTTCCTCAATCTTGTTTAATAGTTCTGCACGCTGTACTTTGCACCGCTCCTTCCACCCTACGAACAACCAATACCTGCATACACATTTATATAGTACCACAAATCCCGCTGTCCGACAACCCCACATTTCTGCCACCTCGCCGTGGGCCACATCAACAGAATAGATTCCCGCAGACAGAACAGACAGACAATACTAATAACTCAATGGTTACTTGAGACAGCATCTGAAAGGCCCGAAATGCGGACAGTTAGGGAGACTGTCTACAAGGAAGACGCGCTGATGCAGTCCGTGTGAATTTGCCACATATACACCGGCAGTCTGATGGGCAAAGATGCCGATCATAGATACGGGTCGTTTACCTGTTTAGTACAAGATGCAAGATGTCAAACGATAATCTGAATCCATTAACAGGATTGTTTTTTTTTTCTTTAGAGGATATCTAGTTATTTGTGGCGAGATGTTATTATAGTTTAGGCAAAAAGATACACATCTCTACATGTGGTAGTAATCAGCAGAAGAGGATCCCTTCTTGTGGATCTCCTCTCCGGTCACCGGCTGCAAGTTACCCAAAGCAAGTTTATGATGCAGATCTCACAGAGCAAGAAAAATAGCTGATGTTAGTGATGAATATCAGGCCAAAAAGAACAGTGATACCCCTCCTCAAAAAGAAGAAAAGTTTTTTTCCTTTTCTTCGGACAGACGGGTACCAACCAGATGACAAAAAGTGTGGATATCGTTCGCTAGCCGATTATGTTGGATGCTGAGGTGGGAATTGGCAGGTTGCAAGCGAGTCTGCCGAATGAAAACTCAGATGCATGGTGAGGATGAGGTGCATATTGGAGACAAGAATGAAAGTGTTTGTCGAGGGGAAGGCGGAGAGTGTGAGAGAGGTCTATTTGTCAAGATCGATGGCAAAGGCGAGTGTTTGACCTTCTTCAAGGCCTATGCAAATCCTGAAGCTTGGGCATTGGAGAATTAGCAGCGAGCTGGGATTGTGTATGCTTGATTATGATAATCCTATATTGATTGTTAGGTTGGAAACTGCCGTCGATGATTACATAATACTCGACCTGTTGTGCCGAATCCGGAAACTATCAAACGTGTCGCACATTCCCCCAAACCCTAAACTTCAACGACATCTCACTAATCCATCCTAAATTAGACATCACCAAGATAATAATTCATATTAATAAATAGTCTACAGCTGATGTAAAATTCCAACCATGGACAATGGCCACGAACGGCTAACGGCCAAAAGTTGCACCGAATCTCGTTATTCGGTTTGCCAGGGTCATCCAGTCTGGTTAGCAGGATTGTGTAGGTTGCATATCATCTAGTAATTTGGCAACATCTGGCAACAAACCATGAGTGTCAACATTTACCTAACTAGCCCTTTTTTTTTTGCTTTTGTCTGGAACATCTTCCACCGCCATTTTCCGTCCATTGTCAGTTCTCCATTTCATTTCTGCACCTCAATCCATATTATGTATGTAGCTCTCTTCAGTTTTAACTATGATTAGGACGGGCCCCAATTATCTAGCTTGAATCTTCAATAGACCTAAGTATCCACCCCAATATGCATCTGTCTTTGTTACTCTCACGTCCTTAACCCCCGGTGTTGCTGCACCGTCCAATCGCGATTCACAGCCAGTAAATTCTCGTTACGCAAGCAGTAGCCCCCATCATCCCAAAACGGCAATCTAGCATACGACCTGTATACTCTATATTCCCGTCAACGCCTCCATCAATAACAATCGGCTATTCTATACACACGAATCAATCGATCAGCAACGGTTGGGAAGCCTTAGCCTCATCCTCCAACCTAACAATTACCAATCTAATTATATAGTAAAAAAACTCCTCTTACTCCTGCTTTACCACTACGCTCGTAAGGATTTCTTAGCGTAGGGTAGGCTCAAATACAAAGACCAAAGTCTAGAAGGACAAATGGAATATCAACTACGATCACCTACATAAGCCCTATAATCTTTAATTAAAATATTTAGTGACCAAAAAGCCTGGCCGCTTCTTCCAAAGGCCTCTTCTTGAGAAATAACGCACAGAGTGGCAGCCAAAAACGGTTCCACTCGGTGGACAACCCCTGGCAATCATGCTTGTGGTTGTTTCCGTAGGGTAATGGGAATTGTGATGATTGGCTACGGTGGCCAGCGTCGGTGGCAGCGTCGTTGTCGTTATCTTCATGCACTGTAACCGGTCACCAGCGTGGTGATTATATATATTTTATGTCTGTAAAATAAATAAATAGACAAGGAACAGTGGGCGGGTTAGGTATCAAAATTTCGGATATTTAATTTCGTCATTGGCAGTAATGCGAGGGGGACGGGGGTTATATCCGGGTTACTGGAGAGCGTAGTTGTGTGAAGAAGATTGGCCGTCGGGACAAGATTTACTGTGGCAGTTTGCCAAGAAGGATAGTGAGGCTCCGGATGGGACGGACAGGGGATAGGAAGATGCATTTGGTCAGGGCATTTAATTCAGGTAGGTGGGGTTATCGAGATGCCATTGAGGATGAAAGGGTTTCGAACCAGATTTTGAAGCAGGTGTGGAGGATAAGCTTCATTTGATGATCGGCAATAGGAACGGCTATCAAACCATGGACAGAGTGACGATGGTGGGCATTTTTGTTTACCGGTGTTCCTGATTTTTATTCATAGAAAAAGGAAGATATTTTTTAGGCCCCATTCTCTTCGTAGTGTTATTTAACATCCGCCCAAACCTGGAGCGATTATTTTGCAGCAGTAAAGCTAGCGGGACATCAGAAAATACATCGAGCTGTTGTATAAATATATATGTAGTAAAAAAAAAAAAGCTAGTGACTATAGTCCTACCTTTTCCAAGGTACACTAAATGCCGTCTGGATCAATGGTGTCTATCCTAATAAACGGCCAAGTAGAACTGAGGATTATCTCGGTTCCTTAACTGATGGTCGATGAATGGAAGACACGTGAGGCTCTAGTATACAAAAAATTAGTGTATAAGCCTTGGGAATCAGTGGGATTGAAGGGAAGGATGGGAGGATCATGGGCAGAAGAAACCAGAAGGCTTGGTATTAGTGAGGTGGTTATTTGTGGGAACTTGGCTTCAGATAGGTTTCATGATGGCATGCTTCTAGATGTATTGTTTTTGACGGAGGGACTGTTAGGGTTTCTGGAGTTGCAAATAGGTGGAGAGCGAGAGGACCGGTTAAGCATTATGACATTTGATACATACAGTTCACGCTGAGGTGCAAGGTCGTGATGTTACAGTGGTGCAGACAACATATATAGAAGGAAGCAATACAACAACATAGCATTGATATTCTAGGCCATGAGGATACCGATAATATGGTGGTATGGATATCAACGCCTAGACAGACGTACATATGTAAGTATACATCAAGGAACCTTTTTTTGCCTGCTGCTTTCCTCACATTATATTGCAACGACAACTGTTGTATTATTGTTGAGATTTTCTGAACTATCTTTTTTAAAGGCATATATCTATTTAACAGACAACTTCATCATATATCTGACTACCTAAGACAAGCCGTCAGCTATATATTATACTGTCTGCTAGCTCACTTTGACTTGAGCGTTCAAGACTCTCAGACAGTGATTATCAATTTGGACAAGGGGTTGGTGGGCCACCAATAAGTCGATTAGATACAACTCTCCACTTTTCGGGTTGTCAATTCTCGAGGCTGATGTACATATATATCTTGATACATCAATATATAAAAGCACTGATATAAAAATGTATGTAGGGTTCCGTTTGCCAATAATACTGTAGATATGAGCAAACAATAGCAGCATAGATAGTGTATTGGTACATATATTGGCTTGACCAACGCAAACAAGCTAACGTGAACACTGAGATCTTGTACATATATAAATCACACCTGAGAAAGCAAAACAAGTACATTCCCAATATCACCACGCATACTTACTTGAAAAATCACGTAGAAATATGTGAAAGCCCAGGCCGTAAACCGGTCAAAGTGCCCTGCACAATATCTCTAAACTATACATGTAAAACAGTAACTCGACCAATGAAAGAAGGAAAAAAAAAGCAAAGTAAAAGCTCCCCCCCCCCCCCCCCCCCAATCACATAGTAAATAAATCGACAACGATCAACTAACAATAACAACTTGGCTATCCGAGAATTTGCTGCCGGTTGGTTTGGTATCTGTTGAAAGTCAGCATCTCAGCTACGATATCAACAATAACCAATTACATCTTCACTGAAGAATTCCCTCCCAAGTCACGACCCCAAAATCCTTTCGAACGTCCATCGACTCTTCTGCCCAATTTCCTCTTTCGGATCTTTTTTTTTTCAACCCTGCTTTCCCACTTTGACTCTTTCCCGCCGGTTGGCACTATTTTACAACCTTGCCAACCACACCATTGCAAACCCTATTGAGTTTAGCTTCGGATCCTCGCTATATAAGTCTTATAGAGTGGCACATGACAGAGACGGCAAAGGAGGCATTGTCCGGTTCCGTATTTTGGGGAGAACCGAAATAACGCTCCATGAATGTTCAAATGGTTGAATCGTCAAATAGATAAAAATGCTTTCTTTCCATCATACCACGAGATGACTAAGAATACTAAATACATATTCATATTCATTGTCTAATGCTCATCTCCGTGATCGACAATTTGGACCCTCTTGTAAAGGAACACTGATCCACGGAATGCTAACGGTAAAGCAAAGAATGTGGATTTTTAGATTTCTGGGAATCAACAGGTAGTTCGACCATCTCTGGTTGGCTGGATCCGCAGCGTGGATATTTGCCGTTATGTAATGAAGATCGAGGTCGTCGACTACCAGGAAATAAACTAGTGGGAGAGAGAGAAGAACATCAAGACAATAAGTGAGTGGGGATATGTTATTTTATTAAAATTTTTTTAATTTTCGATTTTCTACATATTTATCAGGAATCGTTCTTCATGGAGGGAAGTTACCGGTGGGTCGGATGAGCGGTGGTGGACTATAGACTGACTTGGATTGAAGTTAATGTAGAAAGAGAGAACCTGGGAATAAGAAGACGAAGGGTTGACACGAGACAATAAGAAAGGAAATGGTGTGCGTGACTTTATTTGTGATCCGCTGTATATAGAGTTTGAGGGAGAGGTTGGGACGGAATGTCTAATGTCAGGTCGAATTATAAGCACAAAAAAGACTTTTAGATGGTTTATTTGTTGGTTTACCTGCATGTCAATGTGCATAATGTCGTCAGACAATGTCCCAACTTGAGCCCAGCTTCCCTTTTCTCTGCATATTGATGGCTTTATTGAGCCGCCCGGGCTTGATATACGTTTTGTGATATAGGACAGAAATAAAATAATCACCGAGTTGATAAATGTATTGCCTTGATTCTTGACTGAGGCTTGGGTTGTCACTGATCGTGGGCTTGGCCTGGAGGGGAAACTGGACCGAGGCATTGGGGTCTGGGGTCAGGGAAGTAAGTGGCGGCGGAGGGGAGGAGGGGAAGAAGGAGAAGGAGGTGGAGGAGAGAAAGCTATATTGTTGATGGACTAGTTCAAGGCAGCTTGCGCTAGACGGTTTCTAACGTGGAATATGGGTGGTGATTTTTGTGGCGGGAGTGACGGTGTATGGGGATATGTTTCCAAGTAAATGATGTTTAGTTGGTTACGATACTTTGCTTGGAGCAGTCACAAGAAGGATATAGGCTTTGGTATTGATGATCTCGGATCTTTACTCAGATCCAAAATCTTAGTGTAATTATTTAAAAAAAGGTATAATATACCTATTACCCCCCTCCC